>JAHZNG010000193.1:0-15010 GCA_027744375.1 Orchesellides sinensis
TACCCAAACTTCAGGCTAATAAAGTGAACTACTACTTGAGCACGAAAAAAATAGATCGGAAATCTTTGTCCGTTTTTTCTTTTTACTACTTTTTCCCTTTTTCAATGAGCAAAGTGAAAAAAGACTGCTTCTTTTTGTAATCACACGAAAAGACAAAAGGAAGCTCCTGTCAGAAACACGCCAAATTACAGTGTGAGCCACTCACTCTATCCTTTGTCTCAATGAAAAATAGGTATATAAAATCCACGCAATATTATTATTGAAGAGAAAAGTTAAAAGAAAAAAGTGTATTTTATTCTATGCCAATATGGATAACCTTGTAAAAGGAAGCATACGCTGTAAAACAAAGCCATTCATTTTCTTTTTGATTACCTTGGCTTTTCACCGCAAAGGAAATGAAATGAAAAACAAAGCCCCAGAGGATTTTCCCCCGGTTTCTCTATTTAACATGTGTATTACAGGTTGATAACGGTTGGCTGCTGTTAAAGCAAATTACGTAAGGGAAATTATGAAAGGATAATTGGCACAGGTCCTGACCCACCTAAGCTGAAATCCCTAACTTTATATCCGATGCTTTAAAAACAAACAGGCTTTTATATCACCGTTGGATCGATGAACTTCAGACGGATTTTTCAGGTGGTGCATGCAGAGTGCATTTACGGGAAAATGCCACCATAGAACAACAAAAGAAACATCTTGAGCTATGCTGCTGCACTTGTGTATACAATCCAATCCACTTCAAGTCAACCTACTTTTCATTGAGAGTAATCTGGTATCAGTGGAATTTCAGCTTTTGGTATATAAACCTATATATTACTGTTCTACCATAAAATGAGAAAAACGACTTGTAATAAAATTCTTCCAACTCGGATGAAAAACTTGGAAAGTTTGGTTGGAGAGAGAGAGAGTCGGTCAATCGTTTCTAATACTCTAGTTCATTTATCTTTCACCAAGTACATAACTGCATTGTATAAAGTACTATTATGAACTGGGTAGTATTATGATACTCATTTTTATTGACAAATAGAAAGAAGATGGATAAGCACATTGGCTTTAATAAATATCATGCTCTTCCAGAAATACAGTTTTGGAGCCAGATCCACAGTGAGCTCGGCATGATAAGCCTTTTTTATACCTCAAGCCATTATTCCTAGAGATATCGCCAAAGTTATTGAGACGAAGAAACAGATCTAAACAGGATGAGTGTGTGGTAGAGGTAAAGTTGGAAGGCTGAAGAGCAAATACCTATGTGCTTTCCCCACCACACTAGTTTTCTTATGCCAGATAGACAGGCATCTGTCTTTGTGACAATTCCTTGTTTTGAGGTTTTGTGGGAGCTAATGGCTACAGGCTTGGTTGGCTTCTATTCTCTTGATGGGAATTCCATTCAAATGCAATAATATCAGATAATATTTTGTCTAACGGTAGGACTAACATATTGGACAGAATAACTGATTCCTCCCTAAAAAGGATTTTCCAGTTGCATATAGAAACTTTCCATCGTTATTAGTTAAAAGGCAATAAAAAGTCAGTCAGTGTGCAATAAGAAATTGAAATAGACGCTTTAAAAAATTGCCCATTTAATTAGGCCAGACTTTCTGGCAGTTAACATATGAAAACATAGTGTGCCAACTTGTTATACCTTAATAATATACCTGACGTCCTACATTCTTCAATATACATACGAGGGCAAAGAGGCTGGCAAACTTTTGCACTGTAATAAAACAATGAGCCACTTGAGAACATAACATGTAGGTATTACATGCTCGACAGTTAGTAAGCAAGTACGGGAATAGCACGCAAGGTAATCAATCAATACATTTACAATTTACCTCTTGGCTTGGGCGGACGCCCAAAATGTTAAACCTTTTAAAAGTAACCATATGAAAAGCAGCCTTTATATGTAAGCACTCACTTGCAAAATAATGTACATATATTCTGCAGCCAAGATGCGCAATTAATAAATTAACAAGTTGATTGCAAACCTCTCACCTTTTCTAGTCGATAGATTGGAATTTCCCTGTTAATTAATTGACTCGGCTCAACAACAGAACAGGGGAAAGGCTGGAGAAAGTTATTATGTATGCCAAGACTAACAATGCAAACTTACATAGCACGAAATGCTAGCGGTCTACTAAATTGCTATAGCTTGTGGCTTTCAAACTACCATCACAAAAGTACAACATTGGCTACCTTTTAGTTATATAATTCTATAGACGTAACGAATTAGAACATTATTTGTGCAAAATATAAGTGAAACTAAAGTTTGTACTTGTCAACAACATTCAAACAGAAATTTTGCATTGCAGCAAATAAAAGTATACTATAAAAATACAATTTCATGCTTCGACACACTCTTGTCAGATTTTCACAAAGGCATGGCACCACCATCACCATACAATTTAAAGGAATGACTTGAGCATATATTTTTCCATCTGGAGAAAGAAACACGAGATCTCTATTTGTAAAACTAAACTACATAAAAAAAAGTTGCAAAAAGTATAGTTAACTCGGCTTATGAAGCAAGGGAAAGGATTGCCATGTTTGTGATGACGACATTTACTTGTATCCTGAGGGGAAACACGTAACTTGTGTAAAAAAAATGTTCATTTCAAAATTCTACCACCTTGATTCTCGCTAATTCAGAGACTTTACCTGGAAATTTTTACCAAACTACAAATGACTCTAGTAAGGCAAGTATATAAAAACTTATTGAATTCTATTCTATTGTAACGCTGTAATGTATATTGAACTAAATTCAGATTGTACTTTTGTAGGCAAGTAAATTTAATTGTGAATTCTGTGTTTTCCTCCAGCTACTGCCTTTCTAAGGATACGTCACCTTGGATGGGTTTATTTCAATAATAAATCAGGGAGGGGTGACACCTCTCAGTGTAAAAAACCTTGGTTTGGATTTCCTTGCATACACAAGTCAATCCTCACGTTGGCCTCAATGCATGTACGTGCTTCACAAGAGAAAGTTGGACTTTTGCTGATGCGAGACGAGGGGTGTGATCGGAAGCAACCTGAATCCATCACCAATAAAATAAACAAAAGGAGCTGGTAACATGAAAAATACCTATACATGCATGCCCTGGGAGCTAATTAGTATTTTACCAAGTTACAAATATTATTTTTATGCATGTGTCCAAATATTAAACACGTTTTGCCATTCTAATCATACAACTAAAACATTTCACACAGAGAACAATCTCACTTTGTTTACTTTGTTCAAATTTCATACACAAATCAAAAATGCGGAAGTAAAGTCAACATAGCATATCCCCAAAAAACTACGGTGAGCACGCTGGAATTCGAATGTTGGGTTCGCCACAATCGGGTTACATATTTTTCCCGTAAAATCAATGAAAAATGGAATTTCTTTAATTCCTTCATATTTACCCCTTGTATGTAAATTATATATCTACTTATGCAGATGCAAAATAACTAGTGTAGATTTGTATGTTTGCAGAACGCAAAATAACCGTCCATGTATTAGGTATGCCTTTATTTGCGGCAAACAATGAGATACAAATCTATCCCGTTTTGGTATTTCATGCTTACATTTATTGTGATCGAGAAGAAGAGATCTAACCACCAAAACTATTTACTTGGAGGATTCAAGAATGTTTGTTGGCCAATGTAAACAATTGTAGCAAGCATTACATGATGGGTTATTTATTGTGGTCAAACAGTCGTAAAACATTTAAACCAAATGCAAATAATACTACTGACTAAAGTTTCTCATGCACTCTACAAAAGCTGTAACTAGTGCGTGTCCTAATATTGCCTTTTGGAAAGCTTTGTTTAAAAACCACGGATTTTTGTAAAGTTTAGATCACACAGGTACTAACTCAATAGGTATAGACATACCTTAACAATCCAGGCGTATCCGTCATAGCCAATAGGATGGAGATATGTAGATACGGCACAACATCCGTCTCTGCTGTTGTAAGTAAAGAGAGATAAAAAAAAGTAACGCTGTAGACTGAGACTTGAAGAGTCTCTAGGGAGCTTTACAAAATTATTCATTCGACAGTTGTAAATATTTTGTTTCACACTTGACGAGCTAATTGAATTATGTATACACTTACATTATTTATTTAGATTTATGCATGCAAATCGCAACATTTGTCCAAATGCCTGTGTAAAGTAAAACTTTGGCAATAATGTAAACTAAAAGTTGGGATGTGTTTTAAGTTTTACTATTTGCACTTTGAAAAGTCACTGCAGCACCATTATTATCATGCGCATGACCCTGCAGGGCTACCAAGGGACAGGCAAACTTGCATACGGCAGAGATTGTTATCGAGCACGAGGGTTCCTCCAGAAAGCATGCATAAATTATGTGTTTCTCATAGTGTAAAGTAAATGCTGTGCTTATTTCCATTTAAAGATATACAGCGTTGATAGTAACTTTGCAGAAGTTGAAAATATAGAAATTTACGGGGACCAGGAAAACTCATTTCCCAGTTGTCGTGTCAATTGCTGATTAAAGTTTGAACAATGTAATGAATAGGTATGCAAAATTAGCTGATTTGCTTCGTGTTTTCTAAACACAGATAATATGCTGATATTTGTGTAAGTGTAGTATGGAAATTGTTCAAATTGTGGGTGGGCTGTGCTCCAGTGAACGTAACGACTACAACAAATTTAACTTTTCATAATACAAACCCTATTGCGCAGTGGACGACACAAACACATAAAATGTGGGAAAGGAAGTAGCAGCAGTTATGTCGCTTGTGCTTTTGCAGAAGTTGTTATGATTTTATAGGAGATATGGAAAGAGATAAAGGATACTTTGTAACTGTAGCAAAACAAATATGAATTTTCATACTTAAAAATTACACAGAGTGCGGATGCAAATAAGGGTTTACAATTGTGTTTATCATAGCGTTTTTGCTTCGCTGATGGTTAGATAACTCCAAGGTTGTTTTTAAATTACTTGAATACTTTGGTATTCCAATATTATTAGAGCAGCTTTGGAAATGCAGTTTAGAGTATAAAGATAGGTATGCAGGTAGAATAGACTCGTCGGAAAGAATTCCAAATCACTTACTCAAACAAAAGCAATAATAATCGACAGGAAATGAAAACTATTTATAGTCATTTGGAATTTTCTTTGTCCTCTGGAACCCTTTTTTGATAAACCACTGTTGCCACAAGAGTAACAAAACACAATAATACGTTTGTTATGATTGCAACTCAAAACAGAGGACGTAATACAATGAAATGCCTGTGTTCGAACAAAAGTTTGAATTTTAAAAGATGAGGTATTGGGTTGAATGAAAAAGCATTGTTTCTGTGTATGAAAGCATAAAAGTAACGATAATGATTGACAGCAATGCGTACGCGTATTGCGTTAATGAACTCATCAGATTGTGCTAATATTTAAATTTAAAATAGCTTAAGTTATCTATAAAAAAAGTTTGGGAGCCATAAACTTATCCACAGTGCTTATGTTATTTCCATAATAATTATTGGTTTTAAAAAGCATGAATCTTATGCATGTTATAACCCGTGATAAGTCATTTTACGTAAATAGTAAATAAAATAGCTATACTATGCTGGATTCTTTATCATTCTAAAATATACATATCTAAGTCCATTATCTTACAGCAAAAAATACAATAATATTTTGAAGGGCCTGTGAAAGCTTATTCGCTCGCATTAAATGTTATGTAAACATGTTAATGCTTTTGAGTACGCAACAATACAGTATTTCACTCGGAAAAATTTGGTATTACGATAAAAACAACTCCAGTTCAAGGCCTTTTATGCTGCTCAACACAGACCATATCGAATTTTAGTGTCAGCTCCAGTTATAATTATATTTTTGGGTATACACCAGCTTTCTCTGTACTTGAAAGATTCAGATGAAAACACAGCATTAAAACACCTGTCTAAATTTATATAGATTATTTATGAAGTTTGATGTAAACTTCTAATTAAAATTTCCTCATCTCAAAAGAACGCATGACGTAACATATATGATATAAAGACAAGGTTATTTTGTGATATTGGCTCTTGGAGCCTAAAATCTAAAGTTGACAAGCAATATTAGAAACAAGCCGTTTGCGCCCATCTCTTAATAGGTATGTCAAACGAATATATTTATTTGTATGCTGAACAGGTACACAGTGCCAAGGGATAATATACATATACGACTAAGGTTATATTGAAGTATATTATATTCTGTGAGTTTATGTATACTTTAATATATTGCTAAAAATTCTTGCTTGTTATACAAAAGTCAAGGTTCTAAATGTGATAAGCTCACAATTCCATCATCCAAATTACACAATCATATCTCATACCTAATTACCGACAATCCATCTTCTTCACCATGAAACACAGCCTACTTGGTGCATTCTTATTAAAAGTTGTTCTTGTCAAGGTTGTCTACTTTAAGTGTATATTTTTCCAAGTTTCATATCTCCTTACAATTCTTTATCAAAAGAAAAAATAGTAATGAAATTACAAACTTTCCATTTTTAACCTTGAACATCAGTTACTCGATTATTTACCTAATTACAAACAAACCGAAAAAAGATTGGGTAAAACTAGATAGAGTATTCTGAAATTATCGTTTAGCTCTAAATCGAACATTGTATTAAGATCACAACTGTGTAACTTTTGCAAAAACCTTTTTGTACCTTATTACAAGATATGCATGAAAAACACGTAGGGAATTAATGACCCTTGTTTTTACGTATTCCATCCTCACACACGAAAAACCTTCGTTGTCATATCACTTTCTTTTATGCATCTGTATCACACATATGAAATGTTTGTTTTTCCTTCCAGTTCCAAATAAATATTAGGTTTTACCTACTCCCATCTTACGTTATGTACATAATGTAAGGTAGACACAATATATAGAAGAAAATGAATAAAATAGGTAATATAAACTCAAACAAGTCTTCCACTTGTGTGATTCTTATTTATTTTCCATTCAATTAATGATATACTTTGCTCTATTGACTTTCGTTCAATCTTGTCCAGATTTTGCATCATTACATAGAATGGACTTTCTCTTTGGATGACTGTCATTGAGAAGCACGGACTCCTTAGTGATGCTGTCTTGGCTGTTGCTCTTCCCTTTATATTAGTGTATTTATTTATTTGCTTTACTAAAAAAATATGTACGTGCTTACTGTATTATTTGATGTAATATGAAATGAAGTCCTACTTCCTGCTGCTGAGTAGGTATTTTGTATTAGAGCAACGGCATTTGCCATTAGTGTAATAAGCCAAGTGGAAACCGCGCACTTTCCCCCGTTTTTAACAAGCAAGACTTTTGTATTAAAGCCAATTCGGCCAGCTTTACTTTTTATGTAGAGATTTTTTTGGACTGTCACACCATTAAAAATCAATTGTTCTTTCACTCTGAATATATAATTTGTTTTTGGCATAAATACAAAGTGTTGCTATGCATAGAATGCAAAGCTACATGTAAGAATGGATAATAAGCTGCATCTTCTGAATATTTATATACACGTGCCGATCATGAGCTTGTTTCATACTCAATACTCCAATAAACAATTAAAGGCAAGCTACAACTCAAATAATTTAGTGCCATGCCAGCTAATTACTACAGTAGACCAAATAACAAACTGAATTCCCAGAATGACTCTAAACACGATTTGTTAGATTTCGTCTTCAACGACCCATTTGCCAAAATTGCATATAAGCCATCACAGCAATCAAAACATTGGCAGGCAGATTATTTGTAGAACTTCTCCAAAAGGCTGCTGGGAAGAAAGTAGAGAAATTGAATAAAAGGTTGACGAAATGCAATAACATGTCATTAAATCCTCTCTTTCTCTTATGTCACTCGTCTCCTAAGTCAGCCCCCTTATGTACCAAATAGCTTTGACAATTTACTACTTAAAAAGGTAACTGTATTATTTCTTCCATTACATTGTATGCCTATTCTGCATTTGCCCTATAAATGCTGTCTCCGTTTATAGCAACATGAAATTGTCCCAGTGACAAAAGCACGCTTCACATTCCTTGTATTTACTCCTCCTCCAGCCGTAAGAAACTAATGGCAATGGAATGTCCTCCTGTAGTGCATAAATAAATAATGTGTATTCCTTATACATACGTCAGCCACCTGTCTTTTCTCTGTAATTGTCACTCCAGCGCTGAAAGTCAATAAGGAACCATGCAAGACCAAGGTGGGATTGAGTTGTTGTTTGTGGAGAATGGAAGAGAGCCAAAACAAACTCCCATGTCCACTTTTATTACGTACAGGGAGAAAAATCACAACGAGAGAAAGGCCAAGGTAGAGCTCGACCATTTCACAAAAAAATACATTCCATCAACTCAACCCCAAAGTTAGTCAACGGCTATTTTCCCTAGGGGGAAAGAAGGAAATGCTTCTAAAAGGCCAAGGTAGAGCTCTACCATTTCACAAAAAAATACATTCCATCAACTCAACCCCAAAGTTAGTCAACGGCTATTTTCCCTAGGGGGAAGGAAGGAAATGCTTCTAGTCACAGAATAAAGCCTTACACAGAAAACCCAAATACATACATTTATTTCTTTCTCATTCACTCATACTTTCTTTCTAAACTGTATACAATCTTTATACCACTGTTATGGTGTGTGGACAACAGACTGTGAGGGCACGGATTTACTCAAATACATACATTTATTTTCTTTCTCATTCACTCATACTTTCTTTCTAAACTGTATACAATCTTTATACCACTGTTATGGTGTGTGGACAACAGACAAATATACAGAGACGAGAAAACAAACATGATGCATCCCATAAAAAAACGTAGCATACCCTGAAATACACTTTCACTCTGATTTCCTTCTAAAAACCCAATTCCTCGTGGCTTTCTCTGTGTCTGTTTTTATTTTAGATTTTGGCAGAGGGTAAGGACACCTCGTTAAAAACCTTCCGGCTTGTATTTGTCGACTATAAATTGCCAGTGAAAAGCTGTCGTTTTTTAGACTTTACGAGCTATTAAAACACTTCCTTTTTCGTTGTTGTTGCCTTTTTTTACTAAAACCATATGGCCATTTGTTACTTTCACTCTCACACGAGACATTCTAAAAAACCGTTTTAAAAACATGCCTCACCAACTGTTACTACATCCCAAAACAGATATTTGTGAGTGTGTTTCGTCCCCATTTACGACTTTCTCTTTTTTATATATAGTAACCACATAGGCGGAATTCCTAAAAAACGAACAATTTGTCTGTGTTTTTTTCTGTTTATGACAACAACTCAAGCACATATATGGCCTAAGCATTATAAGCATGAAAATAGGTAATGAAGCAAGGTGGAGAATCCCAAAAGAAAAGTGGCTATATTGCCTACCTGTCTTTGGCTGGTTGAGTGTGGCTAAAAACGTGAATACCAGTTCTCCATCACTTGGTAATAACACTAATCCGCAAAATGGGACAGCAAGAAAAAAAACACCAGAGATAATAATAATAATTAACTAGAACAGGTTTCACACTTTTTGTATTCAGCCCTTTCTCCCTCTCTTGCGAATCGAAATATGGGAAAACAAGAGGAAAATGTATTTTTCGTCCTGTTTTTCTGTAGTTAACTCACCAAACCAGTGATAGTCACAGTAGGCAGCACACTATGCTAATTTCCGATGACCATGTGGCGTCCCTTTTCGAAATGAGTAGAAAAACAAGAGTATCCGGAAAAAAGAATAAAAAGGCTAGTTTTGTAGTAGCCATTCAGTTTTTATGAAGGTATTCGTTGTATAATGATGATGATAGTTGGTGTTGGTAATGACCAATCACTATATCTCTACAAAAGCATTGCAGCTATAAAAGTTACTAGATAAGCAGTAGTCCTTCCACACTTGTAATTTCACTACTGTTTTCATAAGCTACACTGTATGCTATACTACTGCTGAAAGAAAAAAGAAGCAATTTGATATTTTCGCCATATTTTAAGCAATATCTGTTTTGCAGACACTAGGGCTGGATAGAATTGCAGAAGAGACGAAGTTGATTTAATATTAATTGAATAATTTATAAGAAATTTGGCCTTGCATGAGTTTTTTCGTTTATCATATATCAGCTACGTAACACGTATATATCAGATGAAACGAAATGGTAAACTCAATTCCGATGGGTTTTCTCGCTATCTCTTTCTTTTGATAAACTGAAAATTACTTTCCACGCTCTGTTCTAGTCCTACTGCAGCAGAGGTCTTTATAGATAAGATAATGATTCGGGTTGTGTATTATGTATACATATTTTTNAGATGAAACGAAATGGTAAACTCAATTCCGATGGGTTTTCTCGCTATCTCTTTCTTTTGATAAACTGAAAATTACTTTCCACGCTCTGTTCTAGTCCTACTGCAGCAGAGGTCTTTATAGATAAGATAATGATTCGGGTTGTGTATTATGTATACATATTTTTACATTAGAGCCGTTCCTGGTAGCTCGGCATATTAACCTTTGTACATAATATTCAACGTAATGTATAGCATAATAAATATGACTGCATACTTAATTCTTCGCCTTGTTTGTATTATTAATGAAAACTGAAACGAGCCTGCATGTGTTTCATCCTATTTGAACATGTAAATAATATTTGCAATAAAATTTGTAATATGTATAATACAATGTGTGTATGCATGAATTTCATGGGGTCACTATAAGAAGAAAAGGGTCAGCCTATTTAGATGGAAATGAGATGGTGAGCAAAGAGCAAAGCTGCTTGGGCAATAAAAATTGCCTACCGTCCAATATCAGTCCTTTCTATTTTAGGTACTCACATTTGTGTTGCATCACAGATGCTCATCATCATCACCACCAGGATGATAATAATCAGGCTGATCTTTTTTGCATCGGATGCACAATGCAGTGTGTCTCAACCTCAACTGCCATCATGGAGAAGAAATTGGGGTACGTACGTGTGGAATATGGAATATGCATAGAAATTGGAAGTTATGTAAACTTAAACGGTCAGATGCTTACATAAATAAAGACATGTTATCTTATCCTATAAAAAATACGGTTAGAATATTCTATAAATACACACACTCGTTATGTAATCGGATGCTTCTATAAAATGAGATTCTGATGAGACTACAATTATGATAATGATAATAATGCGTATATAATACTAAAGCTATCAGAAGTGTTTACAAATATGATAAAGTAACTTAATGAGCGTTGTATTTCAGTGGAATAAAGAGAATGCGCTATTGTTACAAAAAAGCAAGGAATATCATAATATTATATTAGCATTTATATCAGCTTAATCAAGCTACTTACAAATTCACAACAGTAGTAGCATATTTTGCAAAGCAGCTATGCCAAATCTGTAATGAGGCAGACGCAAATGAATCTTTTTTGCCAATCAGCATCTCACTTTACCCTATCACCACCAATTACATACGTAATATTATGATTTCTTTTAAAATAATTCATAAATACCAATGAATCTGAACAAAATAGTTTTTTATGAGCTAATTAAACCTTCAATTGTATGCCATATATACATACATGTAGTTGAAAACGTCTCTATAATATTTTCTTGTCTCTCATTTACACAATACATACAATACTTAGTCACTCTGTCTCTGTCTCATGTGCACTCACTCTAAATCCACGGATCTAGAGATTTTGTTTACCATCATGATCATCAAAGCTTCTCGTGTAGATCATTGTTTTTCCTGTGATCACTCACTCATTCACTCTTCCTCTCATACAAAATCCCTAAAATCTAGAGGGAAAGAGCGAGAGTCACACAGTCCTCTGTATCTTTCTTCACATTTGGCTTGGAGGGACGCAATAGATATGAAGTTAGGACTACAAACTTATAATCAAGCAGGCACTACAAAACTTGCATTGCATTTTCAACAAGCCGATAATCAGTGAGGACGACGATGAGGACCGGCTTCATCCTTAGTCCTAACCCTTTTCTCATGCAAAATGGTTGATTAGTAGATTCAAGCTGCATATTAAAAATACTTATTATATAAAGGATGAGACAAAGCGAATACTTTATTCAGAGAAAGCACCACTGACGACATATGTATTTCTGTGTTGGCACATGTATAAAATATATACCATGGTCTGATGCACACATTGGCAAGTCAGAAAAGTGAAATTCTCTCAAAATCCGTGGTTAAGCGTCTGTAACCCTCATGATGGAAAACAAAATTGACAAAACGCTGTACACAACACATACACACTCACTTGTATCGCTGCTTTTGTATGCATAAGCTTGCTACTGGTGTTGATGGCAGTGAATTGTTAAAGCTTGCTTTTACTCCGTTTTTTTATACACTGTCACTCATATTGCCTGTCATCCAGTAGTAGTCAAGAAAACGTCTTGTCAAGCGTAATATATACGGATAGCAATATAAGATTTGCTCTTTTCATGTTGTTTTTTATAAGAATGCATGGTTGAAAGGAACACTATATAAGAAAACAAGGGGATAACAGTGCACCACTGAAGAAAAGATTTGTTTGTGGGTAAAAATGACATGTGGCTTATATTGTTATAGTGGAAAGTGGTATTATAATGAGATTGGGTGTATATGTAGTATGCATATATGGGCTAGAGAATATAATAGGATTTTAGGGATCATCACAATACCTTGTCAACTCGACTTTGTCTACAATTGTCTGTCCGTGTCCAAATAGTGGAGAATGACACGTGTGTTATTTGATAGTAATGTTATGCAGCATAATGTGGAACATATGGGTGTATGATAATAATCACAAATCAAAATCTTTCATGTATGCTTGAATTTTGCGTAGAGAGAGAAGATGTATTGAACCATATTGTGTACATGTGAGAGATGGAGAAGTACAATGACATTGCTATTTTAATTTGATTGTGAAGGAAATTGTCATGGTACACAAGAGAAAGAAGAAGAAGAGAAAGTGCATATTAATCATGATCACGTATCTTGTGCATGACTTGCCAGTCACTCCCAATACGCTTTCTCTTTTCTAGCCACATGTCACGTTATGTATAGATTTATAAATTCTATGCGAGAATTTATGGATCAGAAGGTTGTCATTACGTCATCTGTCGTGATTACTTTTTCTAACTAATAATATGGAAAGCAAGTGTGATGGATATATATATGTATCCAAAGAACAAGATCAAAAGTATTTTGGTTTACCTAAATTTTGTATATAGTACGATTGAGGACAATTTGAGTATTTGCAAGTTGTTGTTCTAATCGGTTTGTTTAACAAGAGGAATGTACGTGATTACGTGAGGAAAAGCTAGTTTTGTAATGCGTGTGGGGGATTTTCAAAGAACAATCTGTACATTTAGTCTTCCTACTGAAATAAGACAACGCTTATGGTGAAATTGGGGATAAGCGCCTCTTTGCAAGTTAAGTGGAGGAATACTTAGTGATTGTTTTTCTCTAAATGAATTAATTTAATTATCAGACAAATCAAAGCAGTCTGCCAACCTTTGTACCTAATACTAATTAACAGCCGACCAACTGGGAAGGAGGGAAGAGGTTCGTTGATCTTTGCTATCCCTCTTTCTCTCTTTCATCCATGGTTACTTTTTTAATACTGCATGCCTGTGTCTGATACACTTGTCATTAGAAAATGTCACTTGCTCAACTTTATTTTTTTCTGGGGTTCTTGTTACAAAAACGTGTGTCATGTTATGTGGCGTATTAGTATGTATGCATGTATTTTCCTACTTCCTGTTTGTAGCTTAGTCAATTGAAGGATGGTGTTTCCAAGGGAATTTTCTTTCAAGCGGACGACAAGGATGATGGTTTCCGTATGCCTTTGTTCTTCATAGTAGCTTTTTATAATGTACCTAAACACACGTGTATGAAGATAAAGGCTAAATGAGATTCTCATCATAAATATAGATCATTCCCTGTGCTAAAAAAACTCAACTTTTTTTCATGCTGTTGCTTTCCAAAAGTTGAGCATACCTGCATCAACATCCTCATTCCCATGTATCGCCTCCAGAATGAACGAAAAACACAGGAAGGCCAATGCGGAGGGAAAGTTTTTTACAGTGAAAGTTTGAATATTCCCAGTGAGCTACTGTGTATATTATTATTATTATTATTATTATTCAAATGATAAAGAACATTGCCTTGGCAAAAACACGGTTCTTTTTGTGACCTCCCATCATGTATAACCTAACCCTATATTCACATTGTATAATTGTATATATATGATTGTCAGGAAATTACTCGAACAACTTGGCTGGATTTTTTTATATGTCTGTCTTCAATCTCGTCGACACTTGTTTGTGAGTTTGTTCCATTTCTATATTTTAATTTACAACCGTCAACTTTACTTTTCGCCTTTGTAGGTTTATGGGTTGTAAGTGTAAGTCTTCACTCATGTAGACATGAAATATACTACATCATCACCAGATAAATTGAAATTTACTTTGAGACTGTGTATTAAATTTATAATATGAGATCCGGTTGTGGTCGTCTGCCTGCGTGATTTTGAGTGACCGACATATTTTTTTGTCGAGTTACTCATGCCACAAATAAGTACGTAGGCACGTCAAAAATATTCATTCATTTGTTATACAAAAATATGTAAAAGGTAATACTAGTTATTTTTAATTACACAAAAAATACGTAAAAGGTAATAGTAGTTATTTTTAACTACACAAAAAATATCCCAACCCCGAATAAATTCTTCCTTTTGTGCCACATATCTCCTCGTGAACCAAATCATAACTTTCCTTTCAATCAGAGGAAGCACAACCGCAGGTAGGATTTTACTCAAGAATTTCATGTGGAATATTGGTCATTTCGTCGAGAGTCTTTACTATGATGTATGTCATCACACATCACAAAACATTACCTATTATCATGACAAACCCTAACGAAAATTCGCAAAGGCAAAACAAAACCCTGGAAAGCATTTGGGTTTAGTTTTCTTTGTGGTAAGAGTTCTCCATGTTTACAAATCCATCAAGCAGGGATCACGTCTAGATATAATCCAATCTTGTCGAAGGGCGTTAACATACATTTGTAGGTAGCAAGGGATCGACA
>JAHZNG010000194.1:0-36143 GCA_027744375.1 Orchesellides sinensis
CACAAAGAATAGAAATACTACTTCTCCAGTTTCCCGTGTCGCCACCCAAGGTTTCTTATTTCATGCCTACTTTACTAAATCGTACATTTCACATCCAACAAATCCCTTTTTTGCCTTTGATCTCATTTTTTGTTCATAATAACAAGTTCTTGATTTGGAAAAACAAAGAAGGTAGACTCCCTCTTCTTCCTTTAATTCTCACTTCCTTTAAACTTCTTAGTACGTGGTTAGAGTGATAAGGATGCTGATACAAAAAGAATACCTATGTGTATAATCCGTATGAAATAGAGCACAAATGACATTTAGGTTTCAAAGGCCTTTGATTAGTTTTTTATATTCATTTAATCCCATCAGATGAAAAAGCAGTCAGTTCGTTGTAAAAATGGTGCTAAATTTTTAAACAGCCTTTTGTCTAGCAGTTCCAAGAATTAGTGTCGTTAGGTTTGTCTTGTTGGTTCTTCATTAACAAAAACAATTTACCCAAAGATGTTGTCTAAAACTGCCCAATGAAAAGACAATAACTTAAGGTGCCGGCGGTACTTTCTTTCCGACATCTAAATGCTTAGCCAGTGGGCAGATAACATTGATTTCCTCTGCAAATGTGTTTCTCCAATTGCTCGTAAAATGACGCAGCGTTCAGCAGCCCACTTTGAATAGTCAGCATACAATAAGGTTCTTCCTCTATCTGGTTAAATTACAACCATTCTCTATAAAAAATACCTATGCCATAAGAAAATAGTTCTTTGCTTTGCTACATAATCATTGGATCTCTAGGTACGCTTGAACAGCGTACATTGGTGAAGTGTTGGCTGCCAAAATTTATCGTGTCTGGAGACCTCGCCTAGTCGTCGACATTTTAGGTCTGTGAAAATTTGACAAAAAATATCTTGTTTTTTACGTATGCTTCTACTAGTTTTCCTGGTCCTACTGTATTATCATCTTTTCTTTTGATTCTTGGTTGGTTGGTTGCTTGTTGTTAGCTAAGCTATAAAATGAGAACAACCATGTATGTGTTATATTTTCTGCACAACACACTAATTTATAAAGGTATATATATCTTGCTAGCGCGCACACTACCACACATTGAAACGCAAAGAACTGTCAACATACCATGGTCGCACTCCACATCATCACATATACTTCGCTTTCCACTACATGATTCACCAGAGAAAGCAAGAATGCTGAAATGGCAGCGAAACCGTAAAAGAAGCATATTCTTTACCAAGTGAGCATTAGAAATTTGAAGTGATATTAAGACATCTTACATTTTTGGCTTCGCTTTGTCCATAACTTGCATTTATTTACTTTTCTTTTAACAGATGAACGAGTATGTTGCTATTGTATAATATTTCGACTTGCCTGTTTCCTTCTATTATTGTCCATGATTTTCCTTCTTTCACACTCATAATACTGCTTTCTGGGCGGAAAATGAATTGAAACCATGTTGACTCAAATAAAATTGTAAAAACTTAGCGAATATTAACACGAACCCGTACAAGTTTTTTTATAACAATGCCTTTAAAACTTCATGTCATGCATCTTCTGAGCTTTTTGAGTATCAAATGAGTCTTTTGATATGGAACGTTCCAGCCTGTAGATTGTCAGGAGAAACCCCAAAGGCATCATGTTAAAAAAAGTCAGTCAGTATGGTAGTCAACCTTGTACATGTTCTTTCGCATGTGCTTTCATCTTAATTTGACTCCGTAAAATACAGAACACAAAGGAAAGTAGTATGCAGCACAGAATGGTTCTTACTTAAGTACGTGACTAGTGATTTTTTTTCTGCTTCCACTCACTATCACATACTCTTGAAACTGGAAACTCGGGCTACGTGTAGTTTTGTTCATTTTCTCGATTGCCCAAGTTCCAAAAGAATTCTCTGAAATTGTCATCATGATGATAACCCAACGAATATTCCGCTATCCCTAAACAACGTCAGTAGGAAGCTTCATACTTGTGTATGAAAATGACTATATTCATTCGAAGGAATTTTTACCTACACTGAATACCACTACAAACAGCTCTTTGGTTTCCTCATTTTTGATGATGACAGTTAAAATGACCTTATGTCCATGATAAAGTTTGAGGGAGATGCAGTTCACTGACAAAGTCTAGTACTTCTCTTACGCTGAAAGTGAAAGCTAAGGGTGAAAGGCGAAGCAGAGACATGTAATGTATATATATGATACTGCCTAAACGCATACTTATGCATAAACGCAGCAACTTTAAAAAAACCAGTATAAATCTTTCGAGTAAATCTAAAGTTCAGACTTTCTATCTTCTAAAAATCTTCTCTGTGCCCATGTACCTATTATGTGTATCTAGAGATTATATTCAACTCAAGCTTCAACATGACACAATGCGCAGCCAAAGGGAATAATGCATTGTGTGTGAAGTTTTGTATATGACAAAAGAAGTGGCCAAGCAAATATAGTTGTAAAATATTTGTTTGAATAAAAGTTGCCTTCGTTTGCGTTGTAATAGAAGTATACTTTTATCAATTGCCACACTTCGGCGATAGCACATAACACAAATCTGCACTTCTCCACTCACATTCAGTTATTACAATACTTGGAAATTGAAAGGAACGGGAAGTTAAAAGGTTCTGGAAGATGTATGGGATAACGGAGTCAATTAATTTTTAAACAAAAGCATAGTCAAACTTTTTGTAAATAAGGGTTTATATTACAAGTGCGTATACTTGGAAATTGAAAGGAACGGGAAGTTAAAAGGTTCTGGAAGATGTATGGGATAACGGAGTCAATTAATTTTTAAACAAAAGCATAGTCAAATTTTTTGTAAATAAGGGTTTATATTACAAGTGCGTTTTTTAAGTTGTTTTAACTTTCTTGTCATATCCAACAAATGCACGCGCATTAGTTACTATTCGGGATTCAAAAGTTGATATATCAAAGAAATATAAAAATGACACGCATGTGTGCCTACTCATTTTACTACGTATAGCTGGTGTTCTATAGGCAATAATTTAAATTAATAAAGTTTTTCGAGCCGACGCGACTTTGTACCATGTACTAAGTGCAGTTTAATTTAACTAGTAGATAATTAATTCCTTCATTAAAAACAGATTCTACTAATAGGTACGCCTAATAGACAAATGTAAAATTCCCTTCGGATTGGTCACTTTCGAACTTCCTAATTTTGTTTACTTACAAAACAAAATATTTTCAATGTGTTGCATATTGTCGGAAAAGTAATTTTGCAAGAAACGGCTTACATAATAGATATATATGTACGCAAAAAGGTACCAATGCTAGGCTTTGCTTTCCAATATTGTTGACAGGAGTGGAACGAAAACAATGTCAGAGAAAGCTCAAATTTAAGCATTAAACTGTACTAAATCCAAAAGAAAATAGAAAGCGCATAAGGTAATCCTTCGTACATGAGTTCACACGTTGATCTGCTTTTTCAACGGAAGCGATATGTACCCTATAACTTTCACCCTCCTACACTCGGTTTTAAAACGACAGTCTTGTGTAACTGCTTATCCTTTCTTTCAATGCGATACGAATGTGTTTATGAAATAGAGTATAATAAAATTTTGCTTTTTGAATAAAAGGATGTTTTAAAGAAGAAACTTACATATATCCATGTATTTCATCTATACTCCTAGTAGCCACATATGCATGCCTTTTGTTCATCTTCCACAAAATGATGGAGTGTACGGTGTTATGACTCCTTCATAACATTTTCCGAATCCTTTTCTCCGTCTAAAATGAAATGAAGATTGCAAACTTGCAACTACGGAGGAAAGGAGACTTCAAGAGTATCTTACCCTTTTTGAGCATGTTGTACTTTGTGTACATTGTACATAAGCTTATATTTAATGTGTGCAAAGGGCTTGTATTTCTTTCAAGTGAATTTCCTCGCACTTTCAAAAGGTTCCATATTCATTTGCATATCATAGTAGGAAATAGGAAATATAGAATACTCTGTTATTTTTCTACGATTTGCTGTTGAGGCATTCATGCGACATGCCCTGTAGGTATGGAATAACACACAACCATTTCGTTTCATCTCTCTCATTTTACAGGTAATACGATATGAGATTGTTGTTGACGTGAGAAAACAAGCAAAACCAGAATTTTGTGAATAAAAGCCGTACAACTCGTAAACACATTCATACGAAGCAAACATACCCTAAAATTACAGACCAAAAATGAAAACGTGGGTAAGGGTTCAAAAACGGGTGGAACGACAACGGTTTTAAATAACACACTATTTCGTCTACAAGATTGTTAAATGTGGAAAAAATTTTCAACCACTGATCTTGTCCTTTACAATCGTTTCTATATTCTGCCCATCCGTGCAGAGAAAGTAGATTTTATTCCATGAAAAAGTCAATTCAGGAGGATGAAAGTAGTTGAACTGCTTATTTTATGCGAGATTTTTCCTTTACCATGTATCAACCTCTGCGAACGGGTGGCACATTCATTTCCAACAGGAAAATGTTTAGTACCGGTTCTTGTATAAGTGGATTTCCTTCTTGTGGTAAAAGTCGTCTAGTGGGAACGAAATCTCTTGTAAAAATACAAAATAATATTATTGCTCATGTTATGGCTCGCAAGTTGGCTAATCCACATTCAAACACACACACATTCACAAAGTATCTTGTGAGAACTTGTTGGTTCCAGTTCTCGAAATTGGCCCTTTAAAAACACAATACACTGTCCTTCCCGTGATAAGAGCCAAGTCATCATCTTCAAGTACAAATTTTCTTCATGTACACAATGGGCAGCCATATAATCAAAGAAAATATTAGAGATCAAGTCATATTTTTAAGATGTTCTGGCAGGTACTAGCCGAACTCTAGACGTGCTTCAGAGGTTTTATTGGGAATTTGGAGGTGTGCTGCATAATATTCAGTTCAGGATTTCATCCAATCTGTGCAATCATCATGTTTTGAATTTGTTACACTCTGCGAAACCCGTCGATTTTTGGCAGTTACAACTTATCCAGGCATGTCAAACCATTACATATCTGAACCATACACTTTTTCACCTGTCTTAACCTGTCATTAAAATACTCATGCAACATATCACTCAATAATGTACCAATTGGCTCAAACATAATATGAAGTGTGATTGACAAAAGCTGACTCATTCACATTATCTAACCGCAAGCTAAAAAGATTATAATAATTCTTATAATTTTATATGTAATTAGACAAACGGTAATAACAAAAAGTTTTGTTTCTGGAAAGGTGAAATGGACTCCATACAGAAATACTTAGAAATATACACGCATAAATGAATAAGTAGGTGACCAGTGGTATTATTGAAGTCGACCGTGACATTGTAAAGCTTGGGAGTTTAAAAACCTGCAGGATTTCGGGACCTGTCAAATTGCCAGTCGGGTGAAAACCAAGTATCAGAAAGCAGGAATCACTTATATCTGGTTGGTTGAGTAAAATATGCTTAACTGAGGACGAACTCAAAATTGAAGAAGGGGAGTCGATAACTTTTGAATGCAATGAAAGGAAAAGAAAGACTTCATTTTCAACAACCCCATCCATATTCTCCGTATCATTCTTCGCATGGTTAAACTTTTCCCCCTTCTTCATCCTCCCTTCCTTTTCTTTCACAAAACCTACCTATCTACCCGTACAATGTAACTCGTGCCTTCTCCGGAGCATAATAGTATATGTGATGCACATTCAAAGCCAACACTATATATTTTCATTGGACGTTTTCTACACTTGTTTCAGTTCACCTTCAAGGAAAATCCCTTTTCTATTCTACTGACTTCCAATTTTCCTTCCGTATATCTATCTGGCTGGAGGCATACAATGTATGCACAGCAAAGTATTTCTCGTAGACTTTGAAATTGACGGTTGCTTCCTTGTTAAGAACTTGGATAGCAGTTGTGTGTGTAGATACATTTATTCAGTAGAGAAAAAGGCAATTTTTATATATGAAAAAGCTTAGTTTATTGTGAAGTCTATTGTACAGCGTATATTTATAATAGACTTAGCAGTCACAAAAGCAGTGCCGTTTTGGATGTGTGGAAGAAACAGTAATACATATTCCACCCAGTAATATATGGCGCAAGTAAACGGCGATGGTGGTTGAAAAAACGTAAGCTTGTTTCGTTGTTGCTTTTTCAGTCATCTATGTGTGGTGAGACGTAGAGCATCATCTCTGTTTTATGTGAACATTACTACTGCTCACTATATACTCTCCCAGCATACATTATTTTCACCTAACTTTTACTCCTACACAAAGAGTCCAACCACTGACTGAAATATTCACCGTCGTGCCGTGCCATTGCTATAGTTCGCCGCGTTTCTCCAGAATCGAAAAATCCATTTGGGCTCTCTATGCTCTCTCCCCTTTCTCTAACCTGGCAGCGCTATCGGGCAAGTAGTGAGAGGAGAAATACTCAACGTGACGTGTCTTTGTCTGTTCTTCTATCTGTTCACTTTCTCTTATTTACATTTCATCCAGTGTTAAACGAGTGTTATCCATTCATTCCATTAGATTTGTCAAACGAGTTGATAACAAAAGCACAAATGAATAGCTGTAGGTTAACATGTTCATCGTACTTCTAAAATTCCATATTCAATTCAATGGATTATGGTAAAAACGCTATGTTAGGCGTTTCAAAGTGGTAACAGTGAATTAGTGATAGTCAGTATTCAACTTGATAGAAAAAGTGTTTTTAAATTCAAAGAAGCGTGTCTTTACTATTGCAAGCTTAATGAAATGTTAACAAGTAAGCAAATGTGACAAATCACTTAATGAACTTTTGAATTACTTCTGATGCACTTTCTTTTCTTCCCTGACGTTTCAAACGAATGCTCAATCGGGACAATTCAATAGCATCATTATCGTCCGCGCATTATGCTTAGAGGTAGGGCGGTTGAAAGTGAAGTAATGGCTGGATTAATTAGGGATTGAGGGCATTGTATTAAAATAGCAAATGAAGTGCTAATTAGTTACACACATGCACCCTCGGCCATAATTAGTAACTTTGTATGTTGCCCATCTAAATACGTGACTGCTGCATACAAACAGCTAATAATACAATGACCTGGTGTATAACATTGCAAGAATTCACTCAAACTGTCATAAAAGATATATACATACATTCATTAGTTTTACAAGTATATTCTGTATTGCTCAATAGCTTCGTAAGAAAGTTTGTACATTTATACTCATTGCACAGATATTGACCCTCTTGGTTAAACTCGGCAAAGTTCATGACGGTGTTTGTATTTATTAGTTTATTTTTAAATCCTCAAGTAAGCGTACAGGTAACATCTTATATATTTTTGCATAAGCATGCAGTACGTATGCATAAATATTTAGCAAAAATGTTTGCCATGTAACAGTCAATTGGTTCGCATCGCATTAGAAAGTAAAATCAGAGTAAGAACACAGACTTTTACTTCTACTTGCTGTGTAGTAATAATAATAGACTGTCTGGCATTTAGACTATTGACATTACTCTCTGGTCTCTTAGTATTACTTCTACTTTGGTACTAGGACTTCGACAAGATTAATGTACCATGGGTATTTTACTTATTTACTATGTTGTGCTATTATACTAGTCTTATAAGGTTAACGCAGAAACATGCACACACCTACCGTATATGTTTATTAGTATGATGTAAAAACGAAGGTCTTTCTACTGTAAACATTCCAGTATGTTACACAGCAGCCAGTTACTAATAGAATTTACTTTTACTAAAGCTGGATAATAAAAGTAGTGCAAGGAACTAGATAGAATGCGGAATATTCCCAGTTGTTGTCTGTAATATAACTTTTCTTAAGACATGTGGAAACTCCCGTCTGGACTGTATTGAGTTAAGTGAATCTAATAGTGAAACGATAGAGAAGAAACACCGCCAACCTTATAAAAGAAAACGCAAGTTATTTGAAAAATAAAATAATGGCCTGTATTGTTGTTGCCTTTTAATATAGGTAATCATATACAAAACCCAAAACATACTCGGAAACACATGAAGAAAACAAGACATTAATAAATACCTACATTACAATATGGTACATTACAAAATCATCTCTGTTGTTATTCATGAATTAAATAAATGTATGAGAATGTTCTGATACATATATGCCTACAAAACATACAAGGAATGTTTGTATTTATAATGTAATGCCATCCAGCCTTGAGCTCGATACTTTAGCTTAAGAGGAGAGACTTTTGTCTATTCATAAATTTTCCATAAGTCCACTTTAACTCTCTCTCTTCAAAAGATAAAACACAAAGTAAGCCGCACTTCCCGGTACAATATATAATATTCTTCTGGGGCCGCTATAAATAATACGTTGCACTCTGCTTTGATATGCTAGAGCTACTCAACTGTTTCTTGTTTCTTTGCTACTAATACTAGATTGTTACAAAGTAGTAAATAGTCTGTAACAGTGGTGACATTAGTCAGCTAAAATTGAGTGAAAGATGGGATCCTGAGAGGTACTGGAAACTATAACCTGTTGTGGTCCTGACTTTAGTAAAGCTGTTTTGCAGCTGAGAGTCAAAACATGGCGAAAATTGAGAGAAAATTTTTGAGTAAAATATCATATTGGTGTGATTTGTTTTATAAAGGAATGAGTAAGAGGTAAATAGGAATTAGAATTTAAAATTGCGTGGTAGGGATAAACTTAATAACATTATATAATTTTTTAGGTTTGCTGTTGTTTTTTTAGTTACATCTTCGTATCGTGTTGTTCATGAGCATTCATGTAATATCGCCCGTTGGGTTGTTTGATATAAGTTATCTCTGGTGCTCATCTGTGAGCATTGGTGCGGTTCTATTATAGTCATAAGTTACCGTTTTTGTTTTTCCATTGAGCAACACTAGTTTACTGCATGAGTCACAAAAGCCCGATATTTTATAGCCAGTGTTTTGTTTACAGCTTGGAACGCTTTAACTCCTGTGTACTATCAGTAATCCTAACAGAAGCTCTGAGTAATGGAATGAAACCAAAGAGTTTTTTGATGGGACGTATGTATATATGACTTTGTACTTATAGATATGTGTGCCCCGTGTGTTTTATGTATGTACATTACAGCTAAGCACATGTTGGGGAATAAAAAGTGTGTTGCATCACTAGGGTTAACTTTATTTACACCAGTGTAATCATCTACGGCGAAGAAGGTAGCATTATGGCGGATGAGAAGTATGGAAGGGTTTATGTGTATTATTCATACGTTTTATCTTCAATTTAAACTTCAAATAAATATGTTGTGTCAGTGTACTATAATGCTCACCACCACTACAACTTTTGTTCTTTACCCTACTTTTCCACGGTGGTATGGATTCTGGTCGAGATGAGTTACGTTTCAGAGGCATTTCATATTCCGAAAAAATTGTTGCAGTTCTGACAGCATGACTCTTTCTCTTGTTCTTTAGAATGAAATGCTGCGATATCATACACAGAATTTTTATTTATGCTTATGTGTATGGTATATATTTTTTCTTTGGATTATCTTTAGTGAGAAGCATAGCGAAGATACAAGTTTGGCACATTATTATGTGCTTTATCTTACATGCAATATGAATATGACATTATAACATCTCTTCACATGTACGAGTTTTGAAATAGCATCAGATTTTTTACAACTTGTGCCACGACGTAACAAAGTTGAAGCAGATCCGTCCCAATGTGGTAGATTTTTTATAGCAAAGCATTATGAAAAGGGTTCCTAAAATAGAGACAACTTGCATGGTCTTCGTATGTATTTAAAGTAACGTGGCACGCAAAAATTGGGAAGCTATACAAACAAACTTTAGTTTAGTAGTCTTGTTTAAAAGCAAACTAAACACATTTACATTTCCGCATCTTCCATGTGGCTAAAGTGCAAGTAAATCATAATGAATGAATACATGCATACCCACATAGACAGTTTCAGTCAGCAGCATAAAAAATGAGGAGTAGTATATTTGCCGTGCTCGCAAACAAGATCAGCATCATCGTCTTTGCTCATAATCTTCATCGCCCTTAAGAGTAGTGACGCCATCACTGCGTCGCGCTTTTTTCGTCGCTGATTTTTTCCAATACCAGAAAGGTTGCACTCAGGAGAAATATAGAGTAGACAAAAAAGGTTCATTTTGCAAAAAATCTCATTTCTGATTTTTTACTGGCGCTACATGAAAAAAGTGATTTGCCGATGTTGTAGAAAGTCCAAGGCTGAAAAGGAAGTATAGACGTATGTGTGACTGCTCGTTTGCTTGTGTCTAGGCTGATAATAGTAATAATAACTAATAACGTTACATTATTAGAAAAGTTGATGAAAGCTCATGGGATGATGAAATTGTGCATAAGAGCGATGATGATGATCAAAATGACGATGATGATACTTTCTTCAGAATTGGCATACGAAGAAACTCTGGGAAGAGAAGAGCAAAAACCTTTTTATAATGCAAATAATCAACGATCTACCACCCCGAAACAGAACGTCGCCTATCGGCTCAACGCCATGCTTGTTTGTAGAGCATTACTAAAAGCATCTTTCATACTCTGAGAGTACCAATGAGTCGAGAAGGCATCGCAGGTTTCCTTATCGTTGTGAGTGAGTGTGTATCAGTTTAAAAGTCATCCTCGACTTCAAAGCATCTTTATGAATATGCACATCTATCACAGATTTCGTGTGCACTTTGAAAACACACTACTCGTTTCAGACAACGTTACACTTTGTGACTGAGGCATGTTTTGGATACACAACTTGAGTTCCATGCATGCCTGCATTCACACTCTCGCAGAATTTCTCATTACATATTACAGTAGTGAAGTTAGTGATAAGTGATATAAACTTATGAGATTCTACAATAGTTCGTTCGGAGAAACTTCTTTGGATTATCGTAGAAGTAAATTTGCCAACACAAGGGAAGCTGGCAAGCTATTATTGCTTTTGTTATGAATTCTTATTACATTCTTTTCATACATTTTATCAGTACTACGTGTACGATTTACGGAAATATTGTGTAAGTTTGTGTAATGTATGTGTGACTTAAGTGTGGAGGCGAGGAGAGTGCAGATTAGCAGATTCGTGTGTAACGTCATTCATCGCATTAGACGTGGTAGTCAAAAACGGTGTAGAAAAGCAGTCACCCCGTCACCCATCGTTTAAATGTTTAAGATGCACTTGCTACAAGGAAAAATGTAAATGTACTACGTATGCCGTAAAATTCCAAAGATATATTAGTGTGAATATCATACGACCACTTCTCGTTGTGATATTTGTTATTTAGAAGCTTTATAGGCACTGCTTTTGCAGATAATTTAGTGTTTCGTCTAAAAAGTTACAAGTGTCAGTTTTTCAGGTAGCAAAATCTGCTTTTATACACATTTCCTGTGGTTTCCAGCGTTAGTCTTCAGCCTGGTGTTTGGGGAAGAATAACTTTGGGAAGGAAAATGTGCATTTCTCTTGATTAGACAAGAAAGCCGAGACAGTCAGCTGAACAGCATAGAACCGCATGACGTCTTCAAGTCTTGTGGAAAGAATAAAAATCACGGCATCATTCATCAAATCATTTTACTGTCTTTCCATCACAGAGCAACCCACCAAGTTTTTAGCTGGTAACGAATATGGGTTTAACACTGGCATCATCCTCATCTTCATTGCCGTCATTATCAAGGAGATGAGAAAAGTGTGTTATGAAAGAAAAGTCGTATCATGCAGATGGATGGATCTTCCCAAAGTAAAGAAATCATTAAAACCTAAAACAAAAATCCTGTTCCAAAGTTACAAAACATATGTAGCAGAAAATAAGTATAATCAACATGGTTAACTGCACAGTGTATCTAGTAAAGTTTGTACCAAAACTCTAAGTCCCCTTCTTTAAGGTACATGAACTCTTCGTACGGTAGATGAAAATGAAAAACTTTTACGAGCGTGGAAACTTTTTAACCCGTTTGTTCTTACTATCATTGTATTTACTTCCTAAGAATGAACTAATCTAGAAAAAATCTTTTTCTGCGTTCTTTTTTTGCGTTAATACTTCACTGAGCATCTTAAAACCCTTTATCAGACAGCTTTCACTAAAGGTAAGTAACACTGCAAACACGGACAAAGTAATCAGTCATGCAGTTGTTCCGTTTGTGTGGTGAAAGTGATGATGTGATGAATGCTCATCAGTACACAAGGCTGCCTAACGTACATATACTCTAAAAGGATAAAATATGAAGGGATGAAGATACTGATACAAAAAATTTTCTCCTAGTAAAAATAAGACATTTTTACTGATATTTTCCAAAAAGCTAGCCTCCCACGAGCCAAACGGACGTACGCGTGGCACTCTTGTAATATGTATGTATACATACCTATGAAGTAAGTTGACCAGCAAGAATGACACTTCAGTTGTTGGGTAGAAGAGTGATTGCGCAGAAGAAGAATGTAGTGGAAAAAGTACCTTCTCATTCCAAGAAAAAGTATGCTAGTTGTGATAGAAGTGGTTGTTGCGATGGTGGTGGTGGCACAGCCGCTACTGCAAGAAGAGGTAGTAAACAGAAGCAGCCCCACCACTAGTACCAGCAATGAAAACACAAACTCTCACTTTCTCCATCGTAGCTATCGATATCCTAGTAGCAGGCAGCGGAGTGGGGATAGGAATACAACAACACAAGCCGGAGAAACTGCTCCAACTCCAGTTGTAGTTGTAGTGGTAGCAAGAGAGGTGGAAAGGGAGACTACTGCTACAATTTCTCTTGTCAAAAAAAATTCCGATGAAGAATACTATTCTCGTTTTAATAAAAACCCGGACTTTTGTGCCATTGAAGCTGGCTAAGAAATAAATACCCGTTGTGTGTTTCGTGTTGATATGTGTTATATTAATACTATGCAATTGATGTACATATAAAAAATACCCCGTTTATATTCAGTACATCGGTGTAATTTACATCTGTCAGCTTTTACTAGTGTGGCTAAATAATTGTTGCGTTTAACATATACCATGCGTCATAGTGCTGACATTCACTGGATTGCTGTGAGAATCACTTGTTAGTCTTGGTCTTGGAATTAAAGGTAGGCTTGGTCAAGATATGCAGAGGAATGCGTTGAGTGGTTCATGATTGGTTGTTTGAACGTGCACGATGACTGCGACTGGCAAGCATCAGAACTCTACACGTTGAATTTCTGTGAATTTGTCAAGTGTGTCGACGTATAAATTCGTATTGATTCACTTTGAAGCACCCAGTACCTTTGATCTTGTAATAATAGTATTTTGTTTCATATAATGTCATATATATACCAAGTATTTAAAACCACGCACGTGTAAAATGTATATATTTATAATTAAATTAAACTGACCAATTTCCAGCCTAGTGCTGGGCTTGCTTTGATTAACTGCGGGATTCGTACTTCCCGTGGTTTGAGAACGATACATATTGAAAAAGGATATCACACAAGGAAAGCCATCGTTTGGCATGCTAACATGCGTCTGATGAAAGTATTATTTTCAAGCATACATATGAATAGCACTTCTGTCATGTGGGGTTGTGACCAACCCTTGATAACTTGACAGAACGCTTAATCGCAGCGCTGATACTCATAACAGGAAATACAAATAGTTACATACATAAAAATATTAAGTAGTTTATTGTGGTGGCCTCTTTACAAATAAGTTGTTTGTGTAAGCTTGGAAAATATAGTGAAATTGTGTTAAAAATTAAATATGTCGTGACTAGTCGAGGAAAGTGATTTTTAGAAAAATAAGAGGGTCACTATAAATCTCAAAATGCTAATGATATCCTTGTGACGGCGAACGGAAAACCTTTTCTCGTCGTTTTATTCTCAAGTGCACTATTTTCAGTGGATCACTAGATCCACCGAGAGGGAAAGGCCAGCAAAATGCCCATCCGCAAAGGTCATGTGGCTCCACATGCCACACTCATCGAGTCTGTCATTCGAAAGTTTGACAGTCAAAGTAAGAAGACCTTTTATTTTGTTTTCATGTTGAAGTATTTATGCAGTTTTAAACACAAATACGCAGAAGCATTCTGCATAGAATGAACTTTATATGGATCTACAAAGACACACATTTTATGACCATCGTGTGTATAATTTAGTTTGCCAAGTGCTACTATTAAAGCTCATTTCTGAGTAAATAGTATCGATATTCAGTAATTCCTCAAGACACTACTCGCACTGATGAGTACATTCTAAATTTCTAAATACAAATGTACATAGGTTCGGTAACACACGCATATTGGCAACGGTGCTTACGTATTCTATTTAAGAAGGAGAAAATAGATGAAGTGCCATCAGCCAACATTCTTTATTCTCTAGAGCAAGAAACGTTCAATCTAATTGTTTTGTCGTAGTCATGATGGGCATGTTGTTTTATAAAAGAGTCAGTTCCATTTCTTCTATCCGATTTGTGTGCGGCATCAGCACCCTGAATAAACATATAAATAAATTATGCGAAAATACCTAGAAAGAAAGCTTAGTTCACCCTGTACGTTGCATGACTAACTAGCACGGGATTACTATTACCTTTCCTTTCGGAAATTTGTTTTTGTGAGACTTTTCATTATGGATGTGTATTCAGTGTGTTTTGGTAGCATAGTAAACATAAAATAAAGATGTAGGCATGATAATAGGAAGGTCTAATACCCTTCTATAGATAATAAGTAGAATATAATTGGCCGTTAACAAAACACGTCAACGTATATATCCGTAGGGCACGTGTTATCGCTAAATAAGTTATTTACCAGTTTAACATCACAATCGTCGTATCATATGCTAACCTTCTTGATTTGACGGCGGCTTATGTATAACAATTCGCGGAATAGCTTTCACTCATTCCCTCCAAAAGTTATCCCCTTGAACCCTCCTGCGAGTAAATAACCTCTGTGTTAATAATATACTGAATGTGAATTATAGGTACCTATGTAAGATTTTATATGTCCATGCCCTCGGCCGTTTTTTCTCAGCCCGTCGAATCCATTTTTACCAAACTCATTCAATTACGCATTAAATACCGAACCCCCCTCCATCTTATTTTCTTGTTCTCTCTTTTTTGAGCGGCTTATATGGGAAGGGCAAGTTTTAAAAACTCACGGTTGGATCGATTTATTCCACGAGGCTTAGGTTGTTGCCTTTAGCTTTCTTTTTGCTGGTGTCGTCGTCGGAAACTATGACTGAAGAAGAAAATTGTACGAAGTAGACTTGTGTATATGTAAGAGGAAAGAGAAGTCCAGTAAATAGCCTTTGTTGCGGCATAATTTTCTTTCCCAATGCCACTATAAAGTTGTGTTTCATAAGTACAAACATGCATAGTACATGTATACATGAATACTTCAGTGTATACGAATATACACATAAATGTATTTGTATGTATTGCAATGTTATTAAACTAGTACATCTATTAACTTATACATGGTATTATAAACATTGGTAGATTGCGACTGAAATAGAAGACGATTACTGAGACATGTAATAGGCAAGGGTGAAAGCAAGACTAAGACAAAAAACTAAAAGGTATCTTGAATGATTTGTATTTCATTCTCACGGCTCCGGCTCCTTATATATAATGAAGTACATGCATAACATTAATGTTAAAGGTGGTTAAGAAGTAATAGCAGCAGAGCTCATCGATTTGTCGATTGGTTTGGCATTGGAATATAAACCGATGTTGCGGTGTATATTCCTATTCCAATATAAATTTTCTACGTCGGGTGCTGTCCGAGGCTATAATTTTGTAATGTATGGTTCATAAGTTGTATATATGTGTTCATCATAAAGTAAATATAAATGTAATACGGTTGTACATTTGAAATGAAGTAAGCTATAAAATGAACACTAGATGAGGGTTTGCTACTGCCGGCTGTAAAGTTGAAGACCTCTATCACACCCTCTTCATCAATATTCAAGAAGCTACTTTTCAATTTTCGACAAGAAATTCTTCTCGTCAACGATCCACTTTGCAGACAAGCATTATATGCTTGTCTTTGATTATTATTCTTCACAGCGTCTTCACTATCTGCAAATACTCATGACCGACGAAGTCAATCCTTGTCGTTATTACCTTCAAAAGTACAATGAAACTGAGAACGAGTAGATCAGCATGCAGATTACAATTGCAATTGAGTTATTCTATGATTGGATGCTGTCATAAAGTATATGGCCAGTCAATTTAAGCAGGGTAATGTTTCTATCCATTGCAAAGTGCGTCCATGATTTTGTTGAAGGTATAAAGAATGAAAGCAAAGGAAAAATTACACCATTCGTTTTTACAGCATTGTGTCGTACATGTGTACGACTGCTATTGCTACTTAGAATTATATCCGTATCTTTTCTATCAATGGGGAAAGGAGAAAAATAGAACGTAATTGGTTTGCCCCTCTGGTTTTTGGCAAGCTTTTGCACACAGTTTGGGCGAACTAACCTGCATCTAACATAAGATACATTTTCTAATATTCATTCTTTTTTCTTGCTACACCTTTTTATGGCTGGCTATAGTATCGACTAACCTGGTAACAGTGGATCTTTTAAATTTAGACTATATACTCAATGCAATGAAGCTTTTACTAGTTTTATTTCTGCCTATATATGTATCTGCCCATCAACACCCCAACATGGAAACTCCCTAAAATGAAGACATGTAGTAACAATTAGATTTAGTTTGAAAGTTTGTTAAATTTTGTACGATGAACTAATTCAATGCTTAACACCAGACACCCTATAGTAAAACTCCAGAAATAAATAACTTGAGTTGTGTTAATGTGTGTTAGCGGGAGAGGATTATTGAAATCCAGGTATAGAATAGCTTATTCATATGGTATCTATGTAAAGTTTTTAAATTAGGACAGGCACGGAAAATGGAGAAATTTTATTCTAATTTCCATCATAAATCATCAGTTAAAAAAGAAGTCATAAAGAAACTGTAAGGTTGAAATAAACTACATATATAAGCTTATGCGAAAAGCTGTATCATTAAAATTTAGTTACCTTTAGATGTTCATTTTATATCTGATTCAGTCATAACACTCTTAGGGGTAAGTTATTATGACAATTTCTAATTTTGCTATTGTTTCTCTTAAATTTATGGAAATGGAACGAATCAGTTATGTATTCGAGAAAACTATATAAACACAAATTACATGCATTCTTGTAAAAGGTCACAGATAAGCTGACGTATTAGCTATTACAGTGGCGATTTATTACAATTGACATATACATAAGTACAATAAAGGAAAGACATGAATCGAGAGAGAATAGTAATATTGTGAATGCACATGACTTGATGGTAACTTTCACAATGAATTAAACAGCTTCTTTTCTCGCAGTTCTCATTGCTCTCTACAAGCTAGAGCATCTTATTCTCATTTGTATCCATCGAAAATAAATAGTTTTGGATTGGAAAGAAAATGAAAAAAATAGAGAAACATGGATGGTAGTTGCATTAAGAATCTACTAAATATATTGTATGACGACCAAAACTTTGTCTCAATTCAAATGCAATGCAACGGAAAAGGAAACTTGTGGAGTATTATCACATGTTTTGTATGTGCAAATAGAAAATGACGATACAGATCATACGAGGGGAAATTTACTTTATGGGAATGAGCAGAAAACAACATTTTTCACATGTAAAGTATGTCATTATAGGTAAACTATGTTCGAATCGAATTCCAACAGGAATGCTCATTCTTTTCTGTTTCCCTACTTTTACTATTTTCCATTTGTACCTTTTCTGGGTAGAAAGCAATGAAAACCAGATAGGGTTCAATCTATTTGGTTGTAAATCAAGATTTGGGAAGATGTTTCAAATATGCGGTTTTGGTATTTCCTCTGGAAAATGCAACATCGTCATCATAAAGATAACAAAACACAAACTCGTTGCGTCTGACAAAGTATTTTATTCATTCTACTTTTCTTTTGAGCATGGTATGCAATATTCTGCTGAACATATGCTTTGCAGTTTCCCTTCGCAAAAAAATTGGTCAAGAAGAACCCAATTTCCACGATTGCCAATTTTCATACAGGAGCATTTAACAGTTGACTCCATTTAAGAGTAGTCAAATAAAAATACGTAGAAAATCTTGTTAAACGCCAAGCTCTTTTTACCTTGTTACACACACGGCTGTTTTTATTTCGGTATTTTCCTCTTTATATGTATCTGTTACTGACGTAAGTACATTATGCGTGAAAAACATGATATTTAATAGTAACACACCAGCAGTGACAGCGAAATCGAGTCGCTTTTGATGGGAGAAGATAAGCTGGCAAATAACATGCAAGTAAAATGTTAATCAATACACACTGCTCCCTTTCTTCTTAGTGAAACAGGAAACGTGTATGTAGGAGTTTTGCTACTTTCCGCTATTATGCATGCCACGGGCCCCTTATTTATTAATACTAGGCTTTTAAAATGTTAGTAAAAGGATACTCCTCCGTCCCGTACAAAATGTATTACAATGTAGCAAATGAAAAGTACACAAACGGGTAGTTTATGCATGCACTAAAATATACTTTAAGTGAAGAGCCCCTTTCATATCAAAGTAGTTGAAGCTGTATTTATAACATTTTTATCTGTTGTGATGGGAAGCGGGTATGGCGTGTGCGTCAATGCGGCACTTTATTCTGGCTACAATGAGAAAGCATTAATAACATCAAAATACCTTTCAACCTGTGTAATCTGCTTCACTCTTCTACTATGACTGTATGTACTTTTTCCGTAATTTAAGATAAATTAGAGGTATTTTATATAAAGTACCGAATGGAGAAAGAGGAGGAGGAGGAGGAATGGAATGAATCGAAAAAATTGTAACGGCTTATGTAAGTGTATCCATATACACACCAAATATGTTAGCCACAAATCTCCAGTCCAAAAATCCCTTTACTTCAGATACGGATACATATTTGCATAGCTATCTTACCCATTACGACATGATGCATGCATACTTGCATTTCATTTTTTCGACAGGGTTGGTTTATCGCATTTTACTTGGACAGATTAGGCTTGCCATTGATGTTCATAAGTATGATAATAATGGGAACCAAGCTGATAGCAAATATTTTATGTATCGTGTTCTCTCTGGTACTTTACTTTCAACCTTTCGTGTCTGAAGCTACACATACCTACATACATGGAATCCAGCTTTTCAATAGTATGGGTTGAGTAAGCAAAAGGCTTAATATGGTATTTGAAATTGTATAATAAATATCTTGTCAAAGATTATATGCTCAGAAGTAGCCCGCAAACTTCTGTCTGTCGTCCTTTCCTTTGTGGTAATGACTGTATGCTTTATTGCCATTCTAGTTCGCATCATAACAATACAAAATACAATAAATGTAGTGAATTTTCTTGTCGTTAGTCATTATTGTAATGTTTGACAAGAAGAATCATGTGCCGTAGCTACTAGTCATATTTATTGCATTGTAGTATGTATTGTTGCTGGGATTTGTGTCTAGAAATCGACCAGACAAACATGACTAATGCATACATGTAAGTAACACTCACACAAGAGAAAGTCAGCCTATCTGTTCCCCAGAACAGCAACCAAGACTTACTTCTAAAGAATTTAGAACGCCGGAAGCTATACAGTAATGGTATTGGTTGAAGGCAATCGAATGCAGTTGGTAGTTGGTAGCATATGTGCATGAATACAAATACAACGAACATCCTTAAGCAGGTAAAATACTTCATATTGCATTACGCACACATATTACTTCATGGAGTACATGAATTTGTAGGCATTGCTAATAAAATGTAGAGTACAATGTGCTCGTTGTCTTTGCAATACCAGTTTTTGTTCGAAAGGTACATGCTTTCCCTATTCTCCATCTCCCTTTTCACAATCTGACATGAATGACAAGTGATTGCCGATTCCCAAAAAAGGAAAGGGAAGGAATTTTGCACGTTTGTATATTACGTGTTTTATGATGTTAGTGCCCTCCTCACGATTCTATTCTTCAGCATTCCTCCCTTTCTCACAATCAGTCAGTTGAGATATGTACCTTAGCACGGGATTTTTTCTACGGACACACATAAATGGATGAGAATTGAACAAATAAGCAGTACATGAGTATTTTACTGATGATGTGTGATGATGAGGTTTGGTTGTGTGATAATGATGATGTTCCCCAGTTCCCCTTAATGTATTCAATTCCCTATATCTAAAGGCTTGTTTATTTCCCTTGAATTCCTCCTCAATTCTTGTATTTTTTTTCTTTTGACAGATCGGAGCTACGTTCTAGGAAACGCTCAGTCACCCAGCTGCCTTGTGCACTTTTCTACATGGACCACTCACCTCTCCAGCAGCTATTCGACATATTCAACAAAGCCTCGTGGCTGAAGAGGAAAGGCAGATGGAAGTTCTTCTTTACAAGAAAGACGGTAAGGTCTCATAATATAAATAAAAACTGATAGCCTAGTATACTATCCTGGTTTTATATGTTGTAACAAATTACATAATATACTTGTATGACAAAATCATGAAAAAATGAAGACTTCTTGAATGTATACATACAATGCAGTAGGTAATAGCAGCCAAACATCCGCTGTTGCATGATTACATGCATATATAACAACTATTATATGACATTTACAGTCGTTTTTATATGAAAATAGTAGCGGAAATTCCAGATTTTGTTGTAACTGATGTAGAGCTTATTGCAAATATATCTAGCTTTGCGAGGTGCATTTTTGATTTCAGGGCTATTCTTTTGTGATATTATATTGGTACTACAAAAGAAAGGAAACAGTGCCCAATGGTCTGTTGTTAGATACAAGTATACATTGTTAAAATAAGAGGGGTAGTCAGGGAGCAGAAAAATGAGATCAATATGTGCCAAGCTAACGCTTTATGGTCCAGCCTATATTATTGGACTGGGTCTTTATGTATGCTCTACAACTGTTGGTATTTTCCATACATGCTCATTTGATACGGGAATGTCTACCTTTTCCTGTCTTAATGTTTTCTAGCCGTTCATCGTGTACAACAGCGTTTTTACAGACATTTTACTTTACACAAGACCCCTATGTATATTTTTGTAGAGGTAACGTGCATACGTATGTTGAATGTGCAGATTTTGATACTTACATACCTGGTCGATGTGGCATTAGTGTATTTACCTTGGGTTACTTTTCACAGCTGAACAAGTCAAGTCCATATGGTATGGTAGGCCAGGCCAGACCAGATAAGTAAAGTTAGAAAAAAATGGTAGGAAAAGCGAAGAAAGTTGTAGTATTTATACGATCTTTCTTCGTTGTGAGATACTTTGCTCATATGCCTTTTTATGTCGTTTTTTACAGTTTAAATAAATGTTTGTAACACATGTGTATGTACCCCTTCTTAGTAGTACAAAATGATTCAATCTACGCTTTATTTTATACCTNAATCTACGCTTTATTTTATACCTGTAAACGCAACGTTAAAACCTCAAAACATACATCAAACTATATAAATATACTGAGATTACATGGCAGAATTGAGCTGAGAACGGAGCCAGGTATGCAGAGGTACGAGTAAAGGCAAGAGAGCTTTTTAAAATCCCAGTATTAATTTGAGCTCATTGGCTCAGGTGCACATTCATTCCTTATGGATTACACACGTATGGTACGTAGCCAACGACAAGACTTGTGAACTGTTGATTACAGAACCAGTAAATAGAGTAAATGCCGGGGTGGAGGAATATAATTTGACCAAATGATATCAGACTTTCAGAATCGAATTTCAAACATCAATAAATGCATGCTCTCATTTTGTCCTTGAATATTTTGGATACACTGTTTCAAGGTCATGATTTTGTTCGTTTTGATACTGGGAGAAAGTAGCGAATCAATTGTTTGGAGTTTGGAAATTGAGCTATGAAAATAAAGGGTTTGTTTCGGAAACACGCTGTATTCATAAACTCTAAGTAATGTAAGAAAAACAATGTTAAAAAAAAGAAATTTATATTTCTGCATGATTTAGCGCGACAATGCTGTATTGTAAATCCATAGATTGCATAAACAATACCCATATATGTTAATAGGTAAAGGTGCTGAATACACCATCTTATGTGTATATATACATATACCTACGCTTGTTCTAAATAACATGTTCATTATGCTTTCGAAGTAAAGAATAAATCATTTTTATTATTTTCTCAAAGCTTTAAGCTTCTTAGAATTTCGCAGTACAGCATGCATGAATTATCATTTAGCATATTGGGGTGCAAGTTATTGAATGGGAGTATCTTCAGTAGTGTTGATGGCATTGTTCTTTGTACAACTGTGATATTATATTCTTTTCGTTTAATATAAATAACTTTTGCAACAAAACACATTGTCTTTTAATTGAATGGAAGTATCTTCAGTAGTGTTGATGGCATTGTTCTTTGTACAACTGTGATATTATATTCTTTTCGTTTAATATAAATAACTTTTGCAACAAAACACATTGTCTTTTGGTGTGCTCAGTAAGCCCAACCAGCAACTGGTTGAAACTCTTTGAAGAAAGTTGCGTCTTGTGTTTGACAAACCATGCGTGTCGATATCAAAACGAAACCCAGCACACGAACTTGCTTCTGCCGTTGATTCTTCTGTTTGTTTATTCAACTCCATTTGTTTCCCGCTGTTATGCTCCTTTCTCTGGCCATCTCCTTATTCTTGATTCTCTTTTACTCGTTATATTTTATGCATTAAGCCTAACGGGAATCATAGTTTACACAAAGGTACAGCAGTATAATTTAGGACCTTTCAGAGACTCACTGAGTATTCTACAAATTGCGTCTTTGAAGAAATGGCTGTTTTTCCTTTAGTTATTTTTTTGGCAAAAATAAAATCTGGATAGACATTCCAATTAGGGTGAAATGATGGAAATAAAATAAATAAACAAGAAAACACATGGAAGAACTTTTTCTTCTGACAGAATAAATCTATAATTTGGAAATTGCAAAGCATAAGGAAAAATACAAATGCCATTTATGGAATAAAAAGGAGCTTACGAAAAATTTGGCTTAGCGTATTTTAAAGAGTATCGCTGAATTTTTTTGACATTGTACACACGCAAAGGAGATTAGCAAGAAAGATTGCGAGCTAAAAGTATATAAAGCTTCCAAGAAGAATTTGTAGATGTTTGTATGCACTAAAGTATTTTGGAGTGCTGGAGATACTTCATGTGTTATATTAGGTATTCACAGACTATACATAAGCCAATTCATTCAATCAAATTCCTATTCTGTTAAGTAGCAGCATGGTAAAGTAGATAATTCCCAAGGGACAGGCTTAGAAATAGTTCCAAGAATTCACTGAACAAAGACAGTCTTAGTACGCAAGCAGCGGAAGGAAAGTAGATAGTAAATGCACCACTGTACTTATATTGTATTAATGCTTTCACATGACCCCGTCTTGTTATAATAGTATTGTCTCGAGGGCTTATAATATACTTAATATATAAAAGCCAAGAAAAATTCAAAGCTTCCAACTTCTTTCCGTTCACCAAACTACTAGGGTATTACTTTTACAACAATGAATTTTATCAGATTCATATAGGTTAGGAAAGACAAGGAGAAAAGACGCTGGCTGTAGCACTTGTCTTTGTTCAGCATGATGTACAGAGTGAAATATCCCTTGAGTCAAAGTATGTAAGAAGAGAAAAGTAAGTTGAATATGGATTCTTTGGTACCTAGTTGATAATACGGATAAAAACCCCAATGTAAATATAGTTGTATTATTCGACTGACTAAGCACGACCGAGTTCACTTACTAAAACTGCTCTTTTAGTCCATATAAAATATAAAGTCCTTTTTTAAATATAAATGCAAAGAGGAGGAACGTATGAAAGATAATAAGCTGATGTATGAATTTAAGAGCTAACCATGAAAAGACCTAACACGCACATCTTCACTGCATTACCTTTTCACATGCATACATGCAATATTAAGATTGATTTTGAAATACCTGATGCAACTTTGGTTGTGCAAAAAGAACGCAAGTCCGCCAAAAATCATTACTAAAGGGTTAAAATTAAAGCCTGGTTCGGATACCAACTGAGTGTGAGTACGGTACACTATCAGCAGATGCTGTAGATGATGTGAATTGTTTAGTAACAAAGGAACAAAAAATATTACGTATAATATATTTTAACGGCAATATAATCTGTTTTACACGTACAAAGAGCTTTGCATAACCAAGCTGAAGATAAGAAAAAGAAGCAAAGAAAAGCTTAAGCGTACTTTTTCGTGCAAATTACATCCAACATCCCCGCCTACAACGAAAAATGATGCATAAAACCAAAAAAGAAATGATTGTAGTCGCGCTGTCATGATATTGGATGGGTGTCGCAAACAAAACCTGTGTACACATATCTAGTTACGGGGAGAAGAATAAAACCAATAAAACTCGTGATGATGTGGAGAACGAAAAGAAGAAGCTGCAATGACAATCGTTATACGGAATGACTACCTTGTACAAAAGAAACACATGCACTATCACTCACCGTTGTCGTACGTATTCTTCTTGAATCTTGGTGGCTGCATTCTATGTCTTGTTATGGTTTCTACTTGGGAATGGATAGACAACAAAAGACAATATCTATGGGGAGCGGTGGTTAGACGAGCAAGACTTTTGGCTTGGCTTGTACTTTAGTTGAAGAGCAAGGGCCGTAAAAAATCTAATGGTTTGTGTTATCTCCACCAACGGCATTGATGAAAATGGTTCCCCTTTCTTGTTACATGAACCTGGTGTAAAAATAAGAGCATGCGTTTTTATTTCAGGATGAGTAGTTTACATATATACATTATGCACTCAAATACAATGCAAGGAGATAGAGCATTAGATTTTACGCATTTGCGGTTGTGTGGCCTATCGTCACTCCCTTCTTCGCTTTCTTTTTCTAGAGTATAGAAGACATGTGTAAAGATTAGCAAAGTGTTTTATGAGACTGGCGCTGGCTGCATGACTTCCACTTTAAGTATATCTCGTTGAGTGGAAACCTCCATTAATTGGAGGATTTACAAGCAATAAATTTTTCTGTGAAATTCTGTAAAAAGTCCTTGGCTAATGGGTTTACGAGGTGCCAATGATGCGAGAATATAGCCACTCAAAGTTTTTTAATTCTATTCAGAAAAGGTGTAAAGTATGCACAACGTGTTTCTCTTCCTTTCACCTCTTTCTTGTGTTTACGCTTTGTTCGTGCACTTTTAGAAACTTACTTTCCCCGAATCTGCGGAACACATTGGGAATACTCTTAAGACGCCATATGTCTGTGACAACAGGGTCGAAATGATTTTGACTGTCAGGACGTGGTTGGAGTAGGAAGTGTATGATACACTTAGTCGTATTTGCAATTGGGTCGATAAAGAATGACTTAAAAGTTGTGGCTTATGGTATACTTGGGAAAAGTGATGAAAAAAATATTTCTTTCAGTGAGGAAAAATGAGCTCTCATCATGAAATTGAATTGTAAATGATGACTTAAAATAGATCATGGTCTGAATTAATGTAGCATGACATTTATCTGCAAACACCAACATAATATATCAAGGGAATTTGTTAAAAGTAATTTTCCATGTGATCTCCATTTAATTATCACGCCCTGTTGACATACAGATCAAGTTTATGATGTGTTAAAAAGACAATTTTTGACGTTTGATTATAGGCATGAATGATAAATTAAACTTTTAATATTAGTTTGTTTCTCACTATTAGCTGGTAATTCGTAGAAGTCAACGCGCTGTATATAATCAGGCTCTTCAACAAATTGGAATCCATTCCATTGCATCAATGAGTACACCATACATATAAGTAATGGCATCTGTGTAGAGGCATCTTTTTTCAAGAGTGAAATGACTAATTGAACATACGGCTAAATGGATTAATGCCTTTACCCATGGGAGGAAATCATCTGGGTGTGGTAGCAGGAAACTGGAACATTAGGTTGCTTTCACCACCACCAGTCACCACTCACCACATTGCCCCACCGTATAAAAACAGCTATCTTTTATGTACTCATTGTAATGAAAGCGAGTTCACATGCATACGTCCACGATGACCTAGTCACAGAAAGCAAACATAATAATTTTTTGGTTTACACACATGAACATGCTTAAATTTTTATAAACATTCAGTCCCACACTACCATCTACTTTGTTATGCTTTTTCTACGATTAATTCTAGCATGAAAGTTCAAATACATTTTTACATAATATTTAGGATACAAAATCAACATCCTTCCTTATCTTGACATCAATCACCGACATTAATTAATGATCTCAAAACAACGTAGTCTGTACACACAGTTTGTTGTTGCAGTTAACATTGTGAGGTCAAGGGAAACTGCTACAAAACACGAACTTGGATAATGTGTAACTTTGTTTGAAATTCAAATGTAATCATTTATATAGGGGTCTCTAATATTTACCTGCGCAATTAATTTGCAATAATTCCAGTTTTCGATAAGTTCATGAAATTATTCATAATTATAGAGGTTTGGCAATTACACTTTCTTTTTGCCATTGGCATTCATTTTCTTTCTGCAATATTGGTCAGTCAGAATACTTTACATAATATACAATATATTTGGAAAGGATGTGGAAATAGTCGAATATAAAGAAAAGAAATACATAAGCATTTCCCAATTTTTGCAAGCGTCGGGAAACGGATCTTAGCTACTGTACGTTTCTACTATTATTTTTGATAAGGACATTCCTGTACGCTAATGAGGAGATTGCATGCTTATAATGTTGTGCAAAAGTTAATAGTTCCTTTTTCTTTTGCTAAACTGCTTTAGTCAACTGTCTACATGTTCCCGTAGTACAAGATCTGTTGTAAGCACAGCGGGAAAAAATTGAGCACTTTACGTTTAGGTTGGGCTTCAAGTTAGCTAATGGACCGGGAGAAAGCGTTATTCTGCACAGGGTGAGAAAATACATGGAGTGGGGAAATGTCAGTACAATTTATTTCCCTTGTTTGCATTCACTTGCACTGTAGAGAGTTATCACACGTTTAGATAGGCTTCCTTATACAACTGTATATTCTCAGTATATGTATGTATGTATAAGCATTCTCAGTTTCCCGTGCTGTTACATTATCCAAAATTCTTGTGCTTATGACGCACGGTTACAGTTAATCTCAGCTGACTCTGTTAAAATGCTCTGTTTGGATTCATTAAGATTTCATGGGAATGGAAAAAAACAAAAGCTTTCATCCGGAGGATTTCCAGCAATTTATTTAGTCTTATTTCTCCTCTGACCAACATTTCCGTACATTGGGTATCTTTCTAGGAGTAATATGCATTATTCATTAGTGCCAGTAGGTGCTTACTCAATCCACATCGTCTCTTGACGGCAGTACAAAACGGTAGTTGTAAAAAAAACTTGGCCGCATTAGTTGAATTTCCTATCTTAAAATTATTAAGTAAAATGCTCAGCTAGAGAGAATGAACGAAAAATAAAGTGAATTCGCTTTCTTATGTCTGCGACTGAAAACTAGTGAACTGACTAAAGAATCTTTTTACGTTCAGTGAATGAGTTCATCCGTATTATGTTGTTATTTTGTAGATTACTCACAGGTTCGCAGTTTAATTAATTTTTAGTTCGTAAGATACGTAATGAATAAATTCTGCAGTCTACTTTTGAGTGGAAAAGCCTTCAATGACTCGTATGAAACATAATAAGGCGGACGAATGCGAGGATGATTAAAACAGATACAGAAATGCACAAGTAAAAAATATCCGTCTTTATTTCATTTCATACGTTCCGCACAGACGGCAACAACAGTGATAATGCATAATGAATGGGATTCAAGTGGATGCAAAAAGATTGCACTTATATCATAGCCGGTAATTTTTATATTATTTATTTACAACAGTGGGAGGAGAACATTGTACGTTTTTTATCTTATGATGTGATGTTTGCAAAACAATTTTTTATTCTCGATCCCATCTCTTGTCGGATTTTCTTGTTTAACCCAGCAAGTTTAATTCCAACTACCTATGTTGATTCTTCCGCATGTTTCCTTCTCCATGAAAAGATTCTTTTGCTGACACTGAACTATTCACTCGCTATCCATTCATGCAGCTCTACATTTATCAACATCAGCATCAGCACTATATCAAAGGAAACGAAATTTAGTAGGGTTTTTACTCGTCCGCGAAAAAAGAAGCCGGTGCTGTTGAGATTTACACAATACACAGATAGTGACAGCGCTACACAGTATCCCTTTCATTGCATTTTGTGTGCAGGTTCTATACTTGGGTGAATAGTAGGCAAAAAGATATGTAAACTTAAACTTTTATGGGACTGAGGTAAAAGTCCTTCCTCTTAAAGGAAATCAAAGAAGTATGTATGGCCTTACTGATTCGGAAAGAAACGCGCATTATGCATTGTTTCTTCAAAATGATATTTGTTGTTAACGAGCCAACCGGGACTCGTTGTTTTGTGTATCTCTAACCTTTTTGATGAAATTACTTTATACCCCTATCTCGCCTGCCGCAAAAATGAAGCAAGTAACGTGCAAAATGTACTCTGTCCTATTTGTTAAAAATAAGTGTTTATAACGTTTCCAAGCCACAAGACTGGGCAAGCAGCAGTGTGGCCGCAGCCGTATACAAGTCATCTAAGTACGCCATACAACTTACAAAACCTTTTTTCTTTAAAGTCTAGATAGCGTTTTCACAGTTTTAGCAGGACATTATAATGCATTTTGATGTTACGTGCGTAGAAACTACAAAAAAGATGATATTTAAATGTGATGAGATACGTTAAGAGTGGGGGCGAAACAAGTGGATGTGTATTTGTGAATCTTATTATCAGATAAGATCTGAACTAACATTTCAGAATGTGCTTGCATGTATTTATGCATGTATTTTCATATTTATTATGGATATTTTACAAGACCTGTTTATGTTTTTAGCATTGAAAGCACATCAGCACATACGTATTACGATGAGCCCACGATAAAAAAAACTGCGAAACACGAAGCCATACTGAACGTAAAAAAAAAGCATTGCCGAAACGGAAATGGGAAACGGGTTACCAATACGATACTTTTATTATGGTAGATAACTTTGAATGTTCATGCATCGGATAAAAATTGAGTGGGTTTCTCTGGAAGTGTCACAACTGCGGCTTTTCGTTCGGCTTCAATGAAGTCCATATCTATTAGTCTCACAACTTATGTTAAGTGGGTTTGTAATATGGTTAGTTAACTGTACATTAGTATTATTCGATGTATGCCGTATCATTTTGTAATTAAAACTGACGTGATAGTGATAATACAAGGCCATGAATAAATGTAGGTAATCTCTTTCAATAAATATACATGGTATGTTGACAGTGACCAGCGTTGTCGCAGCTTTCTAGAAAAAATAAAGATTTTAATCATGATAAAGTACGAAGGCTACGTCATTTGAGGGTAATTGGTTGTGTAAGACAGCTTTACGAAAGTAGACCGGATGTGGCGATGCCTTTGTCTGCTGTTTATCTGATAAGAAAACCATGCTGTGACGGTTTGCTTAAAGTGAAAACGGAAGCCTTACCTCTGATTTAACAGCGAAGTCCTTTCTGACGTGATATCTTAGATTTCAGATTGGTGTGGTTATTGGCCTTTTCTTCAAATAAGAGAATTATGGAATGCCGATTATTTGTGTGGGAGTAAAAATTGAGAGACCATTTTTGATTACCAATGATTGTAAATCATGAAGTCATAAACAATCTGTCGTGCTCTAACTCTTATCGACTATTACACTATACTAAGACGGTGGCTCGTTAGGTTACAAAAGCTACGGATTTTCGGAAAAGTTCTTGTTATTAAATGAGTACCAAAAGCTCAAACACATGGTGAAAGCCTGAAATTCGATAAACACCAAAGCAAGCGTATATCTTTCACTTTCATCATTCCAAGACTAACACCAGTTTTCACTGTACTTGTTTTTTTAATCTGATCCTAAGTCATATAGTATTTCACATCTATATGCAAACGAAGAAAGGATCAATACCATACAGCATCTTACTATACCCTTTATCAGAGCATACATCAGCTTTCAAGAATCGTTTTGAGCTTTCATGCTATGTAAAAAGGTTAGGTAGTCAATAGATCATATTACACATTACAAATTTTATTCGAGCGGAAGATTTTATCATCATTGTAGTGCACACAATTATAAGAAAGAAAAAAGACGATTTAAAAAAAGAAGAGTACATTTTTCTACTTGGTTTGCCAGTACAATGCAGTAATAAAACCGACTGGCAATTTTCCAGACCAGAGAACCATTCCGTGAGGAAAATGGGCCGGCCGGCGAGACTTGTTTGCTAAACTTCTTACGTTTTACTTACTAGACCTTTTTTGCTCATGCATAATAAACTTCATCTCATTTTATGCTGACATAGACACATCTTCCACAGAAACAAAAATACAGATAACGTTCCATTTCATGTTCACATGACATGCTCATTAAGGACTTTAGGTTTGAGAAGAGAGACATGTAAGCAAATTGGTCAAATTGCTTCTCCTCTTTACTTCCTCTTTTCATACGTATGAACTCTTTATCTACTCGCATGGCAGTTTCAAGTTTTTTGAATTAGAGCTAGTGTAAATATAATGTTGCTGGTACAACAAATACCAAGCAATTTTACTGCTTCTACGATCATTCCCAAACTATTTTAAATGCACATAAAGTTTGCGACATTGGTAAAAGCAATAAAAACTAGAACTGAAGAGTACTCTATGATGTATTAGTCATGCATCTCTGCTGAGCCCCATACTTTTCCACTATCTCCACATTGAGAGGTCCTCTCTTCTATTATGATGAGAGGGGTAGATCTTTACGAAACAAGATAACGGAATGGCATATCATCATCATGAAATGTGTACATAATCTGTCAACTATACTGTTCACATTTTGCCACCACGCATAAAAAAACAGAAGACTGTCAACTCTCTTTTTCTGGACGAAACATTGGCAAATGCACACTTTCACTCTTACAGATCATTATATCTTTCTTGGAAATGTGATCTGAAGTAGGAATACATGGGCCAAAATTGCATTATATGTTTGATATTATATGTAAATGTACCCAGGAATGGAAGTGCAGTGTGATATTGAGTTTATGTAAATATGTATTCTTAAAATGTTGTTGCCCTTTAATTTTTTTATTTTGTCAAAGCGGTCTTAAATATTTTGAGGCCACTTTGGATTCCACTGTTACAATTTTTCTAACCCCATTGTAAGCTTATATAAATGATTTCTATAGGATTGAAATGCATCACTAAAATACCTATTTAAAGCGCAACCCATAGGGTTATGACTCCTTTGGGAAATCAAAGAATAGTGGTTAGTGGGCAAGGAGAGATCGGAGGAGCTGTGGTGCGTATGCTACAATGCATGCTATTTACAATATGAAACATTATTCCATAGTATATCTTTACCAGCTAAAAATGTGGATTATTTTAAGTGTAAAGTAGAAAGTCTGGACACTGAAAGACAGGAAAGATTTTAAGATTTCTTCAACCTATACTACATTAAGGTACTCGTCATATCTTGGCTTTACTTAGTCCATGGCACTTTAAAGGCTCTCTGCAAATCTCCCATTTTTTCTATGCTTCTTTGCGAAAACATGTGCGTTTTACAATGAGGAAAGAAGAATCAAGAGAGCAGAGTTCGAAGAATCCTAAAAAAATTACCGATCCTGACATAATTTTTGTGTAAGTCCATATTATCTCCCACAACAACTATCTTTGTGACTAACGGTGATAATAACGAAGGTTTTGAGCAGATCATGAGTCAGATAGTCAGAGTTTGCAAATGTTTACCAAACCCCACACCCACAAGGAGTTATCGAGTACTTTCAAAGCTAAATGCATACATTTTGATTAACTAATTTATAAGCAAAACTGTTTAGCTATTATTATTTTAACAACTTTGATATGTCCAACTAGCTTGCTGAGTGGTTTCCTGTGCAAAGAAAGCTGATGACACCATATGTTTGCATTTGTAATGGTCGTCGTAACTACTTTCGAGCCTTAGAACAGTCCAGCGGCTAAGATTGATTTTTTTTGTTGATTCTGATCGGTTTGCATACAAGGGTACTCTCTTGATTCTTTTCTCCTCGTTTTATCTAAATTGGGTGGTTATATGCAGTCCCTTTACTCAACTCAGACCATCGGCGTGCCGCATGGGTATGCTATAGCATGTTCGTTGCTATGGTGACGGCGATGGTGCGATAGTCTGGCTAATATATTAGTACTATACGTATATACTTAAGGAATAATCTAATCATTCGCTTGTGTGCATGGTACACCTAATGGGCTTGTGGGTATTATTCGCTTACATGTGATAAGTATATTTTTTGTTAGCAGGTTGACTTCCCACTTGAGTTTCTCTATCAGTGCTATTAGGTTGCAAATATGAATATATGCTTCGGCATACTTTCAATTTTATTGTCTGCTGAGAACTTTACGACTGATTACTTGAAAATATGAGCAGGGTCTTATCATATTACTCTCACAAAAAATGCCGCTTCATAACGTTTCTGAACCCCTAAAGAATTTGGTGAAAGTTATTGTAGTCGTGCTTTCAATACTGATGTCCTGATAAAACCGTCTGTTCTGAGATCACGATATCTTGTTAACGCACGAACCAATTGTCCTGAAAGTTGGGTCTTGCATAATATTTTATAGCTGCAAGTAAAGCTGGCAACAGAAAAGTGATTGAAATTGAAAAACTGTATTTTACGTATACAACAACGATAGTCCATGTTATTGAAAAGTTACTAATTTTGCTTCATCAGTAAAAGTTAAATAAACTTGTTTAAAGTTTTAAAAAGTTTTAAGGAATTTGAACTAACGAGTAATGTTGAACCGAGAATCATACAACATCATCAAGTTACGTAAAACCATGCGTAGGCAGAAATTTATAAATAAAACTGAAGTGTTCGAAAATTTAATGTTCCCTTTACACGAGCATAGTTTGCTTGAATCCACTTGCAACTTTTATTATTATTCATAGTACTCTATAACTCTTTCAGTATTGTTAACCTTGCTACTTCAGGAGGGCGTTTTATTCTTGTGACTTTTTTATAGCAAGCCCTTGATAGTACTTTTATGTTCATTATTGTGAATATCATGTACAAACGGAAGGAAACTTGATACGGCAATATCCATATATGATGTAGTATGGTAAAGTACGGCACACTTGTACTACATCCATAGTAATAACAATAATAATAATGATATAGTACATCAAAGAGCACGGTCACCCAACCTGACATTTTGTCAGTAGGGCAGTGTTTTACTGTCTTTTCAGTTGCTGCAATGTGTAGCTTACATGTTATGGGTAAGTGTAATGTGTACCATGGCAGTGCAGTGCAGTAAAGACTATATGTTGTATGTGAACATTTCTGAAAAAAAATTGAAATGGTGCACTTTTTGCATGGGTATAATATTTTATACTGCTACCATTTTGTGTGTATGTATTTCAACATGACGTACGCAGGTAGCTATATGTTTTCCATTTTATAAATCCTATTTTTTACGCATTGAAGTCTTTTTTTGTCAAGACTTCGATCGTTTTGAAGCTTATGCTTAAAATTGATGTGTTGTCTTAAAGGTTTGCTTTTTCCCTGGTTTTGGTTTGGAACAGGAATAAAACATAGAAATGCCATTACTTGTATCCTTTACGTCATACATGTTTCTATATATATATGTAAAAACTTTCGTATGCTACCAATGAAAAAATGACCAGCCTATGCACGTGGAAAGTAAGGAAGGGCGGATGTCTGGTAGCCAAAAATAGTAAAGGAGTGGAGATTTGTTTTATTTTGCCGCACCTTTTTTGTCTTTCTTTAATCCAGTACGGGTATAAAAATATGTTTACTTTTGAAATGTGTGGATTACCAGATTAGGTAAGATGCAAATAAAGAACATTTAATGTATATATTTAATTTCCAAGTGTGCGCATGACAAGAAAAAGTTGTATTTCACTGTACCAAAGACCAACCGTGGGAGAAAGCATTTAATTTAAGTTAAAGTAAATTAGAAAATATAACGTTGATAAACGAGATGAAGCTGAAATCCAACTCCATACCAAGATGTTTGTTTTAAATGATTTTCTTGAGCAAAACCCCCACGTTTTAAAATAAGTAAGAAAGCTAGAGATGGAAAAATATCAGTTTTTAATGGATTCTTGGCATACACCTTGCTTTGCTTTCCCTAGTTTTTGTCATTTGCCAAGTCCCATAGGCAACATCCATTATGACCAATCCTTCATTAGCCGAAAGCCGCGCCACTTTCTTTTCGTATAAAAAAACGCTCCCTCAATGTTCGCAAATGTAAGAATACAATCAGGGTGAATACAGCAATCTGAATTGCTGAACGTTCTATTTTCGTGGGCTAATTCTACTGAAAACGAAATCATTTTTGACGGAATAAACTAGGAATCATTTATTTTTTATAAACTAGTTGACGTAAGACGTTACACTATGGAAGCAGCGAAAGCAAATGCTAACATTCACCTTTATCATGCAGTTCCTTTATAATTTTCATATTCCAGGTCACCATAAGTTTGATTCCAAATAATTTCATATCTTTTAAAAGCTCAAAATATTCCATGCGGTTAATTTGAACCCTTTTCACGATTTTTGTTCGATGAACAATCAAAATATCCCCTTTACATAAATTTTGTACGAACCAACAAAATGTCCCCCTTCAAAATTTTCTATTTTAGATCAACAAAATATGCGATACTACGTATAAAATAATCTACGTATTTTTCATACATTAAACCATCAAAAAAAACCATCTACACATATTTTGTATACTGGACCATTAAAATATACCCCTTGCAGAACTTTTAATTTTGTACCATAAAAATATTCCACTTGGATCTTTTCTGTTGTACTGTGTAAAATAGGGGATGAAATGGTTTTTTAGCTGACCTGGCGGTTTTATTTATCGACCAAATTTCATGTGCTTCGGTCAACTCGTTTTTGAGTTATCGTGTTCACACAGACACACGTCAATGGTAATCACATAAAGCATCTTCTGCTTTTCTTTCGCTGCTTAATAATGAATGCTATAGGTGAATACATAAAAAATGTGCGGTTTCCTTACATATAATAAAAGAAAAACAGCATTTTGTAAGTTGAGAAAGAGTAATCAAATAAATCTGGGATTCAACACATTCAATGTGGTAAAAGCTTTATCAAAACTTTGGCATTCTTACATATAATAAAAGAAAAACAGCATTTTGTAAGTTGAGAAAGAGTAATCAAATAAATCTGGGATTCAACACATTCAATGTGGTAAAAGCTTTATCAAAACTTTGGCGCTACCTTACTAGAGAACTCTTTGTTTTTTACCAAAAATTACCAGGAAAAGAAGTTCTTAAGAAAAGAAAAGTTACTGAACGTAAAATTTTAAAGGATAGAATTTCGACTCCTCCAACCTTAACTCTTTTGAAGAGAAATCCAAAGCCGTATACCATTGGTACTATTGTATTTTATTGATATATGTAGCATTGCGTTTACACTTTCTGACGCTCTTTGTGTACCAAGAGATCTAAAGCATAAATTTTGAAAAATCGAATGCGAGCTTATTCATTATGCATGCAACCTTATATATATCAATATATTATTCTGTCGAGAAAAGTTGATTTTCGTATGGGGGAGACAGGTCGGTTTCTAAGAAATTTTCATGCTGGGAATATTTTTCCCTGCTTTCACCATCCTTGCCACTAGAAACCTGGAAGCAGAAAATAGATAAAAAGCAACTGAATATCAAGAAGTGTTTGATAGGGAAGTAAATACTGCCTACGACTTTATCTTTAAAATATTTGCTTTCCAGTTTACAAATGATGCATATATAAGAACATATATAATCTACGCATTACTATACATAACAGGAAATCAGCTAGGCGCAATACGAAGTTTCCTTCTTTTAACGTATTTCTTGACTGTCGCAGAATATGATCGTGTCTAGAGCAATCAGATTCACAAATTCAGCGTCATTTATAAACCTTCCTTCACATCATTTACTAAAATAGATAAATCAAATAATTGAATTGGTTTTGACGTTACAAAAAATACCGATCATTTGATTGTGCATAAAATTTGCAAGTTTATGAAAACAAAAAAGGACATTAATCATTGTTCAGATTGCAAACTATCATGATGGTATGACTGTATTATGTCCCTCAGACATTTAGAGAGCTGCAGTTTCGATTAACTCTATGTTTT
>JAHZNG010000195.1:0-16381 GCA_027744375.1 Orchesellides sinensis
CTGGTAAAAAGTAATATACCGGAATATCTCACGGCAGTGAAATAATTTGTTTATATGCTAACTCTGCGTCTTTCTGATGCTTATTTACGTGTTGCAGGCTTTCGCTTCTTCGTTCCTCCAAATTCTTCAGTAAGTTGGTCAGCATCAATATATTTCAACAGGTATGGCTGCCATTCCCTCTTATCTGTCCCAAAAATTTGCAAATGAATTGACTTAAGAGTGTTCGAGCTTAAAGTACTCCTGATGATTGGTCTGAACACAGTTATAAGTTGCAACGCTGGTGGAGCTGTAAAAAAGGCAAACATAGAACATCTTTTATCATTTCCAAAAAATATTACATGAATTATTAATTTGATATATCTCCCACAAACCATTGATTATCACTATTTTATCAACAATTCCTGGATAGTACTGCTCATATCCCCTCAAGAACTCTAAAATTCCCAGCATACATCTTGGACATCCATGTTGAACCCAGTTGAACCTGTTAATTTTGTAAAGTAAATATAAGAATTACAACCATGAAAATAAAGAAAACTCATCAATTTTAATACTCAAAAAGATTATTTACCCGTCCATGTTGAGAATAAAGCTGAAACGAGTTACCTGAAATGTATGATTAATAGTTGCTATATTATACTCATGTTTAGATTTAAAGGGCTAAAATCTGATCTACAAAAAACGTTAGAATTAAATTAAATTTGCATAGATGAAGTTATACATTTTTGCCGGCTTGCTGTTCCTCACGAACACGTTTGGCAGCCTTGTCCAAGATCCGGCTGAGGTATTTATACATGCGTTGATAACGTCCAGTTACATACACTTGTCTCAGATNCATGCGTTGATAACGTCCAGTTACATACACTTGTCTCAGATCCCACTGTCCAGCGATGGCAGTAACAACTTAAAAGAATCGAAGTATGTATTATGTATATAGTCATTAGTAGGGACACTCAACTTGTGCTTTTTTCAGACCGAAATTTGTGCTTTTATTTTCAAGATTTGTGCTCTTTTGTGCTTTTTAATAAAAATTTGTTATTTTCGCATATTTATCGACTTATGCAAATAACTCGTCTTTAAAATTTGACTGTAAATATGGCATTTAATTATAAAACATATATTTTGTTTGGATTTATAATTATAATCAAATACGTTAGGCATTTCTTAGCACAAATTCAACACAAGTTTTGTAATTTTTTACAAAATTCAAGCAAAATTTTCAAAAAAATTGCTTAAAAAGTGGCATTTTTGCCAGTTTTTACCGGATTTGTGCTCAAAAGTGCTTAAAATTATCGATTTGTGCTTTTGTGCTCTATGTTTGAAAAATGTGCTTTTTATGCTTTTTGTGCTTTTTATTTTTGTCCAAAACTTCATATTTTTATGTGTTTCGGCCACACAACGACTCTCAAAGGGACATTCACAGTCAAAACCGAAGTTATGCTCTTTGTGCTATTTGTGCTTTTGAGTGTCTCTAGTCATTAGTCATTATTAATAGGTGATGGGAAAGGCCAGCGAAAAATGTTTGTACTTATATGAATTAAGTATGTATGCTTGATATAAAATTTGAAATTCCGATCACACAATTTATACATGCGTTGATAACGTCCAGTTACATACACTTGTCTCAGATCCCACTGTCCAGCGATGGCAGTAACAACTTAAAAGAATCGAAGTATGTAATATGTATATAGTCATTAGTCATTATTGATAGGTAATGGGAAAGGCCAGCGAAAAATGTTTGTACTTATATGAATTAAGTATGTATGCTTGATATAAAATTTGAAATTCCGATCACACACTATCCGATAATTATCGTATTGCATCATTTCTACTTACCTACTTGACCTTTTTTATCTACTGTGTCTAAATGAATCACACACTATCCGATAATTAACGTATTGCATCATTTCTACTTACCTACTTGACCTTTTTTATCTACTGTGTCTAAATGAACTGGAAAATCGTCTTCAATATCAGAAAAATCTTGATTGTCTAAGTCATCAACTCCAATTTTCTTACGCCACTCGAGATTCTATTTAAAGCAATATAATTCACAGGTTATATGCATTTGTCATTTGTAAAATAAAAAGACAAAGTACAACTTTTAATTAGTATTTTATGGATTTTTCTCTTCAAGATACCACTTACCGCATTCAAAAGTTTTTCTGCTTTCTGCAGATCGAAATCACTAACTGCAAGTACATACAAATAAGAACATCGTTATATAAATTTTGCACCAACTTAATGAAAAAGCAGCGTTTCGATTTCTTTACATGCATACCTCTGAGCCAACGGATAAGGTAAATATCTTCCTTCATGTAGTCGTGGGGCAAGATAGGCGTTACTCTTTTCTTGAACTAGAGGGTCATAAAACAAAATTTTAAAACTTTTGAATCACAACACATCACCAGGAAAACTGTATACAATTCTTTTACCTCATCAAGAGCCTTTTTCTGACTCAAAGTAATTGTGAGATCGTCCGCTTTGTTGGTTTCTCCTTCATAGGTAAAATACTGACATTGGGCCAGCCCAATAAAACACGCTAACAAAATAAACTTATCCATTCTAATTAGAAACCGAAACATTGCCATCATATCCCGTTGACAATGCGGTTAGCAAAAGTCTAGAACGATTCACAACAGATTCGGAGTCTAACAGAAGATATGTTCTAAGTCCAGCAACGAATTTCTAACTGACTCCTCAGTACAAGTTATTGCGTATTTTTATGTGTCTCTCTGGCCTGATCTCGCCCTCGCCAGATCTTCGTTTAAAAGATATCCAACAATTAAAAAACACATGCATAAAACATGGATCAACAACAAATCATGAAGATTTTGTTGTTATTTTACCAATAATCATACATATTTATATAAAAACTGCATATACATATAAACACCTTCAATCCTCGTGTCAGTCAAACTGTGATTCATATGATTTCAATGATTTTTTGTGAAGGCTGGAGATGATACTTCAAAGGTGCAAAGCTAACCTGTCCTGTTGTATGATAATAACATATTTATTCATTTATGTATATATTCAGTATGTAATGTATATATCTTTCATGATCATATTGAAGGATCTTAAGCTAAAGGTTGTTGAGTTTTTACAAGGCTCATCACCAACAAAGCAAGCCAATTAGTATAAGGTAACAGCAAAGAGTGTAAAGGAACCCTTGAAGGGACTCATCATAACTGAAGCCTTTTGAAGTAACGCTCTTAACATCTCTGTAACATCTTATGCAACTCTACAACTTGTTTTCAAGCACAAACTCAAGTTTACTCCACACACTCATGTATAAAAATTCGCGAACAAATTACCTAATAACCCCCAACAAGATCGAAATTATATAACTTCCTTACATATATAATGCATACAACATACAAACTAAACAATTTGTGCTTTGTGAAGATTCCTACATGGATTATGAGCCCTTAAAACACAGCCAGACAATAACATGCGTATACTCATAAACTTCGATAAAAATCGTACCTGCCTTGTCCAAGAAAATCAAGGAACAACAATAAAAAGGATTGAGTAACGTTGATTTTAATGAATATCAACAAATTAAGGTAAACAATTATTTTTATGAGCACAAACAAGCGCGGGAGTCACAACAAAATTCCAACTAAACTGCTCTACGCAACTTTACCGACCAATTTGTCTAGAGATTCATATTGTTACACAGATATTCATCAAATTCCCAAGCATGTTCCTTATCTGGACTGAATTTGTTCATGGAAGGCATTTTAATCACAGACTTGTATAGAATTTCTTATTTTAATTATATAGCTGCAGTCTTGCATTAAAGGAAACTGTTTTGCCCTCTCGTAGAAATGGTAAATGGGGAAATTTCCATCCGTCATTATTCCACCATTTCATCTGAGAAGCGTCTTTAGAGGAAAAAAGTCAAATTGCATAGCTTGCGAAGATGTTTAGATGCAGTAATCAGCGTTTAAAGAAGTTAAAAATATTAATCATACATTGGTATGAGTAAGGTTAGCGGAAAATTGGAACATAATTACTGATTCCAAAGTACTACTTTTCCTATTCATAATCATTCATGCATGGTGTAAAGTAAAAGCGTTTTCCATGTAAAAGCGTTTCAACATCTTTGTGTTTTTGTGTCCACTATTATTTTAAATTATCTCTACATCTGCATAGTGCATATAGGCATGTGCTTATTGTTGGGTTGGTTGGGGATCTCCAACACCAAGTTGACTACATCGAGAAATCTCGTTTTACACGAAGAAGAAGCTCACTCAGCACGAAAAACATGTTTATCCACTATCGGCTGTTTTTTCCAACATCTGATTTGAGAAGACATACATATGCCCATCATTTCTAAGTTTGTTTTAAATCACTTTAGAAGTGTGACCTTATTTTGGTTAAAGTTGTGACAAACACTTGTTGGTTGATTTTATTCAAAAGGCCGAAATGAAACCATCCGCTGCTGCATTGTTGGCCTTGCGCTCGATTGTAAGTTTAATATATAATGGAATGAATTTAAAAATGATTTTATGTGAAAAGACTAAAAAAAACTGTTTTTAATTTTAAATTTTTTATTAAGCGTTCAAGGAAGTTATCCAACAGTAACGCTCAGTGGACCATTAGCAGGACGTTTTCTAGTGGGACAAAACAAAAGGGTACTGGCAAGGCTCCAGCAAGTGGGACGACTTCTGGGGGAGCGCAGGCTGGAGTAAATATTGAAGGAAAGAATATGGATCCTCCGTCGAATGTTTTTAAGAAAGTTGAGCCTTCAGGTAGGTTACCTTTCATTATGTATTAAGATTCAAATTAAGATACAATTATACACATTACATTATTTAGATTTGTTCGTTCTATTGAAAATGAAAAGTTTAAGAAAATGTTTGTATTTTTTAACAGGCATGCCATCGTTTGCATCAAAACAAGGAGAGTACAAGAATCCTGAATACTTTTCATACCACAACATGACCTACACTGATATGGAGCTGGTCATGGCAAAAATGAGGGTGCCGCAGCCATCTAACAAAAAATAGGTTTTTTTTATTCATTCAGTTAGTTAAATAATGTATTTGAGGAGAATATTGTGTTATTAATAACTGAAGCAGCAGCGTTACACAGCCATGAATCAACTATTGGGTTTGAATCCAGTAATGGTTCTGATGGGAGTCATCACAGCTTCTCCGACGAAGATTATTTAAATGTGGAGAAAACGTCTATTTCAGTTGTAGATATGTTGGTAGATATTATCTAATTAACGTAAATGGATATAGTGTAATTCAGTGAGTATGTTTAGTGGTTACAAATAAAGATACCTACACTACACACAAAAGCTTAATTGTGAACCTTGCATTAAGTATCTAATGGAACCGGGTAGACCTAATAATCTTAATCTAATGACTATTGAATAGCTAGCTTCATCTTTCAAAATGCAACAGTGATGAAGCATTTACTGCAAAAAGCGCACTATTGCAATGCGTAAGTCATAAGTTGGTTGGAAACACCATAAGCCTTACAGCATCTATTTTTTAAGAAACTCAATGCACTCCATAAAAAACTAAAACTTTGTTTGTTCGATAAGTTCGATTCTATTAGATATTGCTATTGATTTAACTTTCATATTACATGCACACTTAACATTAGACCATTAAAGCTGAAGCATATGAGTGAATGGCAGATAAAGCACATTGATAATGTTTGCCTGAAAATACAAAATTGTTTCCTCTTGATAATAAAACAGTTTTCAAATAAATACCAAACAAAATCAGACCCGTTGCTGGTTCATGCTTGGCTGGCTGGTAACTTTTCTTTCCAATCCTTTTCACTTTTTACCATTTAAAAAACATGGAAACAAAGATTATGAAGCCATAGCCATGTCTTTGGGAAGTCGGAGAAATTTTTAAAAAACTTTGAATAAGTTTATGACATTCTTCTTTCCCAAGCATTTTCAAAATCATTTGGAATCATTCCTCCAAAACTAGTTTTCATGTGAATACCTATTCAATTTAAACCATTCTGAATTAAAACTAAGTCCATCATGTCTACGTTTGCAAACCTTCATCCGAAGTATATGTTCGGACTGAACTCATCCTGCAAAGGTGGAAACGTTTACTTTGTTGACAGTAATTTAATAGTTTATCCAGTTGGAAACACTGCCGTCATCCTAAGTTTGGATTCCAAATCCCAAACATTTCTTCATGGAGCTGAAAAATACCGGGGCGTGTCTAGCCTGACAGTGTCTTACAATCGGTGCTTGCCACAGGCTTACAGCTTAAAACATTTTACAGATTTCTCCCGAATTAACTAATTCACTCATGCATATAACGATCATATACAATTTTCTCACAGGATGTATGCGGCTGTTGGGCAAATCGCTGAAAAGCCAGAAATTACAATATTTGACTTGAAGACGAACAAGAAAAGAAAAGCTCTGCAAGCGGCAGACCCTTCCATTAGAGAGTTTGTTTCTTTAGCATTTACCGCAGACAATCTACACTTGGGTGCTTTGACGGGTGGTCCAGATTACAACTTTGTGCTTTGGAAATGGGATAGAAATCGACTGGTCACTACGGTGAAAGCAACGGGCGGCTTTGGGCCTGTGTATGAGGTATTTACTTTTAGTAACAAAAATTTCATCAGCAAACCATGGCGGTTTTGAATTCCTTTAATTCTTTCCCCATTAATATGATAAGATATCCACCTCACCTGCCGACAACAATGTTTTATGTGCTGTGGGCAACGCATGCTTTCGTTTCTATCGCTTGAATGAGAGCCACCTCAAACCTTTTGGTTTCCAACGGGGTGACGCCCACCATTTCCTCTGCCATGCTTGGTACAAAAACGATAAAGTCATTGCTGGAACGGCTGCAGGGACGCTAATGCTTTTTGAGAGGGGCGACTATCGCCATGATATACAGATACGAAACGTACAGAATGAAATCACCGGAGCATTAGCTGAGAAAAGCAAAGTTTTCAAACACGTCCCTGTTTCCCTTGAAGCTGCAACGGTGTCCCATTTATTTCCAGTAAAACAGGCGGATCCATTTGAAAGAGCCGTTTCAAATTATTCAGGAACTGAGGTGACAGCCATTGCCACCTATTCAAAAGGATTTGTGGTAGGGTACGGAGTTGGAAACGTAATTGTTTACGAGGAGCAACCGACTTATCAGACTGCCGATGATCACTACAAGCAAATGTACGTTATTCGGATTCCTCATGACACTTCAGAGGCTGAGGACAGAATCGTTAAGACGCTGGCTGTCAGTCCAAACGAAGAAGTTATCATCGCTACGACATTCAATTGTAATGTTTATTCCTTTTCCCTGAGCACTGCTGAAATTAAAGAGCCAGAAGAGATGGTCTTTGAGCTGGCAAATGCTTCCTATCACTTTGGAGCAATTTTGAGTTTAGACTGCGCCATTCGAAAGAGCCTTGTCGTTACTTGTGGCGTAGACAAGTTCATTAGAGTTTGGAACTTTCTAACTATGAGTCAAGAAGCGGCTAGGGAAATCGCTGAGGATATCTACTGTGTATCCATCCATCCAACAGGTAACTCTTTCTAACTGTTACGTTTAGATATGAGAAGCGAACATAAATGTGGAGTGCCTTAAATTATGCAATAGGCTTATTCGTTTTGGCTGGATGTGTGGATAAAATCAGAATGTATACAGTTCTGATAAATGATATTCGTGAATTGAAGGAATGGCCCATTAGAATGTGTAAAGAGTTACGATTCAGCAATGGTGGCCACTTGTTCGCAGTAGCAAATGGTAATATCTTGCAACTCTACTCCACTACAACGCTGGAAAATATTTCGAGCATGAAGGGTCATAGCAATAAGGTATGAAGATATCTTGCCAATTACGTACTCTTTGTGCAGTTTCTTTTTAAGTTTATCATTTCAAGCTCCGTATATTTTTGTACAGATAAAAAGAATTACTTGGACTTTAGACGATTACAAAGTTATAACTGGTGGAGCTGATGGAGCAATATATGAATGGTTTGCCAATAATTTCACCTTTTTTGCATAATCAACCATGTCATGTAGATGCTAAAGGTTCCATTACGGGGTTTTAATAGGGATATTCAGACTTCTAAACGAACTGCAGACATTGTTGAGCGAGGAATTCAACTGGTTTCCGTTTGTGTTACACCAGATAACAAAACCCACTTTGCTGTAAACGCTAACAAGTTTATAAAGGAGATTCAGATTTATGAAGGAATGGTACAGTCTCAAAATTATAACCCAATCTTATGCCAATACCAATACCATATGCTTCAAATAAACAAAAACGTTACATTAATACTTTAATACAATGCTAAGAAACCCTGTTTTTAGGTTTTGAAAGAACTTGAATTAGGCCTGACTCCAACCTGCGTTGCGTTAAGTAGATCAGGCAAGATTCTGTTGGCAGGATTCAATGATGGTACCGTCCGAGCGTTTCGACAGCCGCTTACATACGCTGGAGAATGGACAGATTATAGGATGCATATGGCTGCAATTACTGGGGTAAGCATATTGTTTTAAGTTTTTTCATAAAGGTTCAATGCAAAGATATTTTAAGAATGTAACCGTTTCATGTTTCTTTTAAAGCTTGTCTGTACATATGACGAAATCTTTTGCGTAAGTACTGCAGCCGATAATTCAATTTGTTTCTGGAAAATGACGGACGCTGAGGGTCGAGTAGCAAAGTTGGAGAAGGACTTGAACTACGCTACGGAAATATTGGTTACAAAGTACGATTTTAATTGATAAAATTTGCATTTGGTTATTAATAAAACTCAAGAATTTTTAATCTTTTTAATCACCTTAATCTGTAGGCAAGATTTGGAGGAGCGTCAAGTGACAATCAATGAACTGCAGCAGCGTTACGGTGAACTAAAGTTAGAAATGGACTATGCGCTAAAGCGAAAGGACATGTTGTATCACGAGGAGATAAAGGAGCTCAACAGCAGATTTACTACGGAAGTCGAACGTCTTAGCAATGAGATCCAAGAGATAACCCAAGCCAAAGAAAAGAATACTGAGGAGTATAACGCTTATCTGAAAGAAGTTGCACAACAGCACAAGTCACAGCTTGAAAATACTGAAGCCCATTTTAACACCAAACTTATTTCCGAATTCGAAAAGTACAACGCATTGCAAAACCTGTTGGAAAGTACAATTAAGGAATATGAAGAGTATGTACTAAATGTAATGAAAATATATTTAAAATTCATGAGCATTGTTGTACGATGCGATGATATTTTTCTGTTTTTTTCTGATTTTAGTCGACTAATTCAGTTGGAAGCAGACAGGTCAAATGCGATTGAAGAGTTAATTGAGTACTTTGAAGGGAAAATCAAAGATAAAAACTCTGCTTTAGAGCAAGTAATAACTTGTTGGAATTTTTGTTCATTTAAATAAATCAGTTAGGTTGAGAATATTTAAGTAATGCCATGCATTTTCAGGCTTTTAATGATGCTCAAGCTCAAATGGCCGAAAGTGACGAGATGAAGCGTCAGATTGAAGAGGACGCAGATCAGGAAATCCTGGATATGACAACAAACTACGAGAGAAAGCTTCGTCACGAAAGGGACATGAATACAAAGCTCAAAGGTGAAGCAGGAATTATGCGAAAGAAATTCCAAACTATGCAGAAAGACATTGAAGAGCAAAAGAATGAAGTTCAGCGGTTAATGACAGAGTGTGCAAAGTACAATAATATTATCAAAACGACAGAAAAGGACGTAGTCACTTTGCAGAAAGCACTTGTGGATAAAGATTTGGCTGTTGCAAATAAGGTTTATACATTTTTGCGGAAAAACAAGCTAGTGTTTGCTTAACATTGTGTATTTTAATTGAAGGGAATATTATGTATTTTAGGACAAACATATCTCTGAGCTAATGAAGACTAATTCAGATCTTGAGAAATTCAAATTTGTCTTGGAATACCGTATTAGAGAGCTGCGCAAACTTATTGAACCTAAAGATCGGGAAATCATCTATTTGAAACAGCAGAATGCAGATGTACGGAATAGATACGTTTTTGGCTTATAGTTTTTACATGTTTTGTTTTAATACATATACACTATTTTGTTACAAACTGTTCAAGATGGAAACTGAATTGGAGGCTACCATCTTTGTTCGCAATGGTCTCCAACTGCAAGTGAGCGAACTAAAGAACAAGTTGAGAATGACTGATCAAGAAAGAAACAAAGAGAGAAGACTTCGAATGCGTTCAGTCGTTCTAGTGGAGAGAATGCGGAATTATTTGACCAGAGCAATGAGCGTTTTGGCTGATCACAAAGCTTTAAAAACCGTTATACGGGTATATTTTCTTAATGTTTGTTCTTATTTCTCTCACACGCATTGCAAGATACTGCATTATACTGATGGGTACTTTTAGGGGATGTACATTAAATACGGCAACGCTGCTAAAGCCGACAAGGCTGGATCTGCAGAACAAGAAGCAATTTGTGAGTTGGTGCGTCAGAGAAACCATCTCGAGATTAGTCTTACTTCTGTCAAGCGAAAATTAGGCAAAGATGCAGACTTCACACGGGCAGAGCAATTGAAGATTATGCATGTAAGAATTTAAGTATCTAATCTAGACCCTAGACCGAACCTAATACCTATGTTGAGAATTAAAATGACAAATTAGTATATACCTATACAAATCAATCTGATAGCAGTGGATTTTACTGGTTCATTTCCAATTTCCACATTCACGATTGAAATTTATACATTAATAAAACTTAAATAACTTTCAGGAAAACATGCTGCTTGTATATGAGATCAACAACTTAAGACGTGAGTTGAAAAATGCAAGAGATAAAGTGAACCAGTATGAAACGTCCTTGGGATTCAATCAAGCTTCTCATGCTGCTGAAGCTGCAGAAATGAGATATAAATTACAGACTGCCATTGAGGACCGTGATGATATTGACATTGCTCATGAGAATGTTTTAGAGGTGATTTTATTCTACCTATGATTGCTCAAGATAAAATATCACATCTTGTTACACAATAATTTCTAACTAAGTCATATTTAACTTGTTTTAAAAACCATAATAGGAGAAAGATAATGTGATTCAAGCGCAACAAGAAGAAATTGACTCACTCTCCACAAAGATTTTGAAAGTTCATGAATACATACATGATACTGCTCGGCCAGAGGGGATGCCAGGACCGGCGGTGGATCACATAAAAAGTGTGTTATCAACCAACAAATTCCAAACTCAGAGTACAGACGGATTATAAGTATTTCGCAATCATTTTATTGCATAATGGAATTTCAATCAAATTGAAACTTTTAAAATATTTAACTAACTTAGCTTTGTATATATGTATTACTTTGAATAAATCGGTGCTTTGTAATAAAATTGTTTATACTTTCAAATTTGTGCACAAATTTTCAGCAGTTTCCTGCCGTTTTATTACATACTTAAGTTTTATATGTAACGTAGCTATATATAAACCTTATTTTAACGGTCTAATTACAGTATTAAAATCATTTGAAAGCTCAAAATTTAAATTATTATCCAACAAAAATATAAATAGCAGCAAAGATTTACTACTACTACAGTAAAACACTAACTTTCACTTCTTAATCAATTTTTACTGAGCACTTTTAAGAAAACGACCACAAATTCATATAAACCAAAGAACAAATACGGTTCTTAGTCGTTGTATCAATTAAACAAAACGCATCCTCAGGTAGCTCTATTAAACTTATGAAAATTGAGTACTGCACAATACATGGCATGACAATACAAAAAATTTTGCATGCACATCACTGTGCACAATTTCAGAAAACAAACGACATCTGCTGTTGTTTTCCTTGCGTAGCTAGTATTTTTAAATAAGAAAAGGAATGATTGATTTTCGGCCCTTGGGATATGATTTGAATTCCTTCTTGTAGTTTCGGTGTTTTCCCAAAGCCCAAACAGTCATCTGGTACATTCCAGCAGCGCAGAAAAGTCCAGCTGTGGGAAAGAAGAAAAAAATGCATCGATTATTAAAATTGAGATTGCCCAACACCTCTCCCTGGAGAAAACAATTACTAATACAAAAAATTAATATCAATCAACTTCGTTTTACTTTCTGTACTAATTATGCAAAAAAATTGGTAGAGACCACTACATTGAACATCGAAGATATCTTACCACAAACAAAGCAAGACATGCGTACACTTGGATATCAGAGGGTGGAGTGTACAGTGGGTGATTGACGTGGTAAGCAACATATCCAGCGAATCCCCAATAGTAAGAGCAGTTCTTGAAAAGATTTCGTATGGGCATGGTAGCATGAGAGAAACGATGTACAAAAATTGTTTCCAATATCCGTTTTGCATAATGCGCAGCCCAGCAAGCAGCAGCAATGCTAAGGAGAGAAAAATTTAGTTTTACGATCTAACCCACAGGATATCTAAGTCAAATTACAAAAACTTGCTTGGAACAGGAAACATTTGTACTATACTTACTGTACGACTTTAGCATAAGGTTTAGCAGCAGCCCCTTCTCCATAAAATATCCATGGTCGAGCGTAAAACCAAAGGTAAACAGCCAATGGTCCGGCATATTCTGCCAAGAAAACCGTTTTCCAGCCGATCTGAGGACCCAAATCTTTCAAGAAAATTTTTCCACCTGACTGCAACCCAAGTGTTGATAGGGTATCTTCATCTTTCAACGCTTTTCCTTTTGGCTCCAAGCGAAGCATTTGCCGTCCAGGGTAAGGACCTTTCTTGGCATTGTGAATCCTTGATTTCACGTCCTTGACAGTGGTACTTGAAGAGAGCTACAAAACCAAAACACAATTAGACAGATTAATATTTTTAAAACGAACTGTCAACAGTAATATTTTATAAGTTATTATATTAGAACGATTCACTTACCGACTCTAGTTTCGTGATGACCTTTCCGCTTGAGGTGCATATTTCGATCTAAATGAACAAGATAATATGAACAAGAGTCTAAGATACCCTGACTGCGGAAGAGACTTACGAAAGACTGTGTATAGTAGTATTTGTGTTTATTGTATTACAAATGATAAAAAGTATGTATTTTCTCTGATTTTAAAACCGCCTTTCTGAAAAACATATTTTTTGGAAATTTTTGTTATTCGCAATATGTGTAAAATAAGCAGTACATTCTTCCTTTTACTTATCGCATAAGGATAATATATCTCATGTATATGGATATACTAGATTAACAGATTTAACAAGTTTTGCATACACCGATATTTCACCATATCTTCGCGAATTATTTGGTTGCAAAAGAATATTTAAAAATTAAGATCATGCTTTTTGCTCTACATGTCTACAGTTTTTCTTCTGGAAAGCTATTATGCTAATCATTGTTTACGTAAGCCATATTATTTCCCATAATACAATTATGTCCAGAACAAGTAGAGACTCATCCTATCTACAATCTAAGGTTGAAGGTACAATATACATGTATTCACATTACTCTCTATCTCTATACAGATAAAAGAATATATCAACAATTATACAGCAATCATGTACGTAAAAGGAAGTAGTTAATGTTCTTAGCTTGAAGTCTTCACCTTAATTTAAATCTACGTACACGTCACTAATTACTCTCTATAAAGATAAAAGAATATATCAACAATTATACAGCAATCATGTACGTAAAAGGAAGTAGTTAATGTTCTTAGCTTGAAGTCTTCACCTTAATTTAAATCTACGTACACATACGTCACTAACATGACGGGAAGGAAAAAAAACCAACACGTGTTCTTTACCAACAGGTGCTAGCATGGCAGGACCTCATTTAAAACACTTGAATATACAAATTCATATCTTAATGATAAGCTCATTTTGAATTTTAATTAATTGAAAATTCTATCCTGGCAGTATTTGGCACCTGACGCTACTAACGGTCACGACTACTTTTAAAGTTTAAATGCCGACTTGACAAACTAAGGTCATTACGTTATGGTTATGGCAAGAACGCAGATATACCTATGAACAAGCTCGCAGTCACCAGAATAATAGAAAAGGAACTACAAGCCATATTCCAATTAAACATTATATATTTATAAAAAACTTACGTCCATGGCTGATAGATGTCTGGCCGGACTGGATGGTAAACGGGTATTCTTTTAAATTCTAACAAAATATCAAATAATACAAACTTTACAATTGTCTTTTCCACTAATGCGACCGCAAAGATTCACAATCAAACTAAAAAACAAAATTGTTTTGAAACTTTTAACCTACTTACCTACACTTTGCTGAATACTCAAAACAAGAGAAGTATCCCCTTCTTGTAGATCTTCTTGACTTGACCACGTCGGCAATGGTAATGCAATGGGCAGCTGATAAAAATCCTACATCCGCACATCTACTTCACTTGCCTGTCCTGCAGAGATTACCTGACACATGCAATACAAAAAAGTACACATTACTGCATTGCTGTACACAAAACTTCATAGGTACTCAACAACACATCAGCTATATATGAAGTTTTTTACTTAACATTTTAAAATGAGCCAAATCCCATCAAAACCACAATTATTGCAAGGAAAACTATAAACGAAGGCATTTCTCATATGCATGCAAAACACCATCCTAGGCTTACTTCAACAAAACTTGAATCTCTTTCCTCTACGGATGCTTACAAATCTGCAAGTTTGCCTTTGCAGAAGTCGCATTATCATGTTTGGTAATAAGTGATGTAAAGGAAAAACCAGTTTTTCTCACTATTCCTCGTAATATAAATTTCAAGTAAACATACACATACGGAAACACTTACCTCTTTAATCAATGAATTTGATTTGCAATACTATGGCTTTTTACAAATGAAACTGAACCTCTACACATTTATTAGACTAACTTGCAATCTACATAATATTAATCTGCAATACTCTTCAACAAAAATTTCATGTGAGACACGTGAGACCATGAACTTGAACTTCCAGTTCATTACTTCATGCTGACGGTTGTGACTATCGCTTTATTGCTTCACATCCCGGCTTCTTACTTCCAGAGTTTTCCAGTAACTTATGCAACTACATTTATTATACTATGCCGATTCAAATTTTTCAGGATATTACTCAACTTCCCCTCCATTTCCCTACTCGTTTTACATTCAACATTTACTCCTCCTACTTTATCTAAACTCCTCCAGTCCCATAATATTTCAATTATTACTGATCTTCAAAAACTTACATAACCTCATAAACTCAAGCAAAGCTTGTCATTAGATGACAGTTCCGTTATCTCCGGTATCCGTAAGTAAACTATCCTGAGATCAGGTACACGTCAACAATGATCCACCAGAAATTGCCATAAGTTGTAAGTTACAAAAAAGGATTCCAAAAATTCTGCAAAGTGTCAGCTGTAAACAGTAAACAAAAACAGTCATTTACTATAAGAAGATTCTTAATTCTAGAATTCACGAAATATGCAAATTACTTGCTGGAGAAATTATAAAATAGTATATTGTTACCTTTTACCAAGAAGATTATACCGATAGATTGTTGTCACATGTCAACTGTATACATATCAATATCAAACTTCAAATCTGTCTATAAAATTTATACTTTCAGATCATATCAGATATTTATACTTTGCATATGCGAACGAAAGCATTTATGTTGTAGATTGCATACATATGTACTGTACATAAAGATTCTAGGTATATTGCTTACATGAATTCCCGTACAGGCGCAATATAGAAGTAAAAGCGAAGTAAAAATGGAGCAAACTGTGTATTTTTGTATCAAAAGACTTCTTGCAGACTACAAATAGGTTGCGTAAAATAATTTGCACCAAAAGACCTAGTCTTTTTGTGCTACTTTATTTGCATGATATGCCTAAAAAGTTCCTCCTGATATTATCCGTAAGGATCTTTATGGACCCTCATATAAGTAGCCGTAATATTGACGTATAAGTTGGTATAAGACGTATTGGGCATATCCTGCCAGTACAATTCGTACACCACGCCCACTTTTAGAAAGACACGAAAATTACTGTTTGGTTACATGGGATATTTGCTGTGCTAAAAACATATATGCACTTTTAAAAGGTACCTCTTTACATGGACAGATCCATGAGCTATTCTGATTGGCTGAAAGGGAACAAAGACAACCCTACGTCAACCTACTGGGATGGTAATAGAAGTTTCGGGAATCATCTGGAGTAGTGTAATAACATAGAAAGGTATTGTAGAAAATATAGGGTATAGAGTAAGCATAAGGCACACACAAAAGTGTACTATTTTGTTCTCGTGTTATCATGATCTAACTAGAAGTGTGAAAATCCACAACAAGCAGTCAACTCAGACGTATATTTTGGTTTTGGTATGTGTACTTTATCAAAAGTTAAAGCACCTTTGAATTTATGCCAAATTCAGTTGAGCATTCAGAGCGTTTTGAGTTACATCTGTGTGTCTC
>JAHZNG010000196.1:0-11303 GCA_027744375.1 Orchesellides sinensis
CTTTTACAACGTTTTATACTGCATTTTGAAAATAAAATCATGAAGATATTCTCAATTCCCTAGTAAATACCTTTGCATGTTATATAAAGGGCTGATTGTCCGTGATCCCTTATATTGCAATGCTACCCATCTTCAAATATCCTAATCCTCCTCCGTAAATGTATTATTAGTTCAGTTTCAAATTTCAAACAAACAATGCACCTCGTTCATGCACATATGTACTATGCATCGATATTCTCCTCTAGAAAAAACCTTTTTTATGGTGGATCATCATCATCGTTAGTGTTAAAATGCAATTTCGTGGAAAAGCCTTGTTTCTGTTATTATGATACTGCAGTGTTAATGATGTTTCAAACCACGTCAGAACTTTTTCAAACCACACTAAAATGTGGATGGTGGAATGAAGGTGGCTTTTTTCTGGTCAAGCTTATAAGGATAACCATCATGGTGCAATATGTACTACATCCATCCGTTTACGACAGCTGCATGCTTTCAACTAAATAATAACAACCAAATGCACATTGTGTGATCCTTTCCAATCCTCACAAAACCAGACATAATAATATCACTGCTGCTTATTCTACAGCACTCATAATAATAATAATATTCATATACTTACGCACACACGTAGCTAATACTATTTTCCTAGTCATTCTCTCTGAAAGATGTATATTTTTCCCTATCCTATTTTTGTTTGTTCATTCCATGCTTAAATACTCATCTATTTGCTTATTGGCGTGAATGCAGGATGCAACCCCACACATAGATACCATATTTTTATACCCAAAAACTATTCATAAGACCTGCTGTAATACCTAAGTATACCTTATACCTATGTATGTACATTTTACAGACGTCAAGAGAAGTTCATGGCTCTAACTGTGTGAATGTCTGCTGATGCTGATATGATCCGAACAAGAGGGTTGATTTCATCAGGAATGGAAAATTTTCCATCTGGCAACGTCGCATAGCTCCTGAAAAGTCCTTACGCATCTGTAAGATAGACCAACAAGGCAAAAGGGTTGAAAAATTATTTGAAAAGGCATACCTAAAAATGCATAAGGATAAATATACATATACATATGCATTTTTCATGTGTGTACGTACGTTATGAACTAAAACAACACAGCCAAGATTGATCATCTTCGTCACTACATCACAAATACCATGAAACCCTAAATGCATCATCAATATCATCAAATGAAGAAAGGGTCAGCATGAAGTGTTGTGTCTGAAAAATCTGTAAACCTCTTTCTTCTGGATCCTAAGAGAAACCCTTAGTTAGTTGTGTATTTTGTACATGCATTACATGCATTTGAAATTCTTCAGAGAACACTCTCATCCATGTATGTATAGAAATGCATACTTAACAACACATTTTAATAAGGAAATTTTATTAACAGACACATGCAGTGTAGTGGACAGGAGAGCAGACTTCAAGAAAGAAATTCCTCTCAAGACATATTCTTCTTCTTCTCCTTTCCTCTATTCAAACTAGTTATATTACCCTGTACTCCTCTCTTGTTGTGGTCAAACAGGATAAACTAATATATCGAAGAGGCAAGTTGATATTGTCAGTAATTCAAAGTTAAGCAGTAGCCAAAGCAGTAGTTCATATACAGAAGTCACTTTTATTTGGAACGGCAGGAGCATCAGCAACCCGAGACTCACATCCATATAATATTTTTTCATATGCATTCATGTGACAGTAGCACAGTTAGTAAAAAAAGCACATCCATATCTATCTTATAGTTTTATACATAAGAAGCATTGGTAGCATTTTGTAGTAGCAGCTTAAGTAAAATATTATATTTTAGTAATTTAAGCTACTAGAGTAGCAGCTACTGATGCTGTATCATCAAACTCCACATAACACAGTCGCATTTCTTATTTGAAACAGCTCTCGTCTTCGTTCCCGTCTTCGTTATGTACTTCGTCAATTTCTATCTTTTAAAGGTATACACGCATTTTTCCTATCTTTTTTATACTCACACGTTACATTTTACATAGACAATCTTCTCTCCACAAGCTTTAGCTGCTGAAGAAGCTTGTAAATACTAAAAAAGCCCTTCTTCTTCTTTTTTTCAAGAATAATTAGTAGCCCTGTAATACTCAGCTCACATTTTTAGTATAATCTCCTTCTTGACATCTCTTCGTATATCCATACAGTAGCTAGGGCTCCTCTGCTACAATTCTCCCTTGTGCTGGTAGGCTGCAGACCTTAAACTGGTGTTATCAACATACCTTATCATTGTGTTATAAGCATATTCATACTGGAATTGGAATTACGTAAATATTCTTCCTTTTTAATTGTTGGGCTGTGTTAATTTTAATTTAGCATGTATTTTTTTGGCATAAGTGCTCATGCGCCCTATAGCCTTAGTTCGCAGCCGTAGTTAACCTTTTGTTGTTTTGCGAAATTTAACGTGTGTTTATTTTGTGTCATAGAGAGCACCATAGATTGGGATACCCGGGTAGTTTCCAAAAAGGACCGAAGCCGATTAGAACAATTGGAGTGGTGGAGCTATTTCTGGTTATTTTTGTGGAGGAATTGTTTAAATTGAAGTGGATATTTTTTAATTGATTTAAAATCGTGATTGGTGGTGTTTTCAAGTGATTGACTGATTGACCTCAAGTTAGGATTGAGGTTTTGAAATTAGTTTCTTTTTTTGTGAATTTGTGTAATTAAAAGACAGTCGCCAAAATGTATAATTTATTGTCAGGCTTGAAGGACTACTTCAAGCGGCAGGAGATAATTATTGACAATCCGGTGTTCCGGATTCATTGTACGTTTACCACCGTCCTTCTCATCACCTTTTCTATGATTATCACATGGACGCAGTTTGTAGGACAACCAATTCGCTGTATTGTTGATGGAGTGCCGCCTCATGTGGTCAACACGTATTGTTGGATTATGACTACATTTACAATGCCAGGTGAGTAAATTATTGTTTGGAATTTTAATTAAGTTAGTTATCACGTGGGAGGTTTTTAAAGTTATAGGGGGATAGGAAAGCGTATGAGATTTTACGGGGTTTAATTATAATTGAGCTACTCACAATGGTTTGGAGCAGGGCTAGGTGTCTGGAAAGGGTTAAAATTAAGCCCAGTTTTTAATTCCTAATTAATAAAAATTCCATGAATGCTGGAATAGCTATCAGTGAATGCTGGAATTCATATATATTCAGCATTAAGGCCATGTATGTAGCCATGTTTAAAAATTAGGATTGATGATAATGGTTGATTTGTACTATTTATTCTCAGAACGTATGGAATGAAAGAGGTGCTCTAATGAAATTCTTAGAAATAAATTTGCTTGAAACTTGAAAGTATATTGTGAATAGGTAGGCGATAGGTTCTAGATCTGGTTCTGCATACTTTCTTATGTCTTAACGGGACGTGTGGAATATGTATGTATGCATAAAGACGAAAAGGACATGTGAAAACTTTTAAATATACTGTCATGTTGAATTACAATGTTTTTTACGTCATATGTCATTAAATTTTAAATTCTAAAGTAGAACTTGATGCATTTCAACAGCTTTATGGAAGGAATAGGCATCCTGCTTGGAAGCCTCGTATATCTGCTATGTAGGTTTAGTGTGGAGAAAATAACGTGTTTGGAAGGAAGATAGGTGAGGTGATAGAATGTATGCAAAAGAGGGTGTTTGATAGCTGGTGGCATTGCATATTGCATAGCCATATAGATTGGAGGATAAATTTGTGCTTTAGCGTAATAAAGTATAGATGAAGATGAAAAAGTAAAAGTTATCGTCAATTGTCAATCGTCAGACTTATCATCAACATTGTAATGATAGTGCAAATATAATCGAACTTACACCATAATTTGTTTTTTGATACATTTCAGATGCCTTCCAGAGACCATCATCTGCCGTGGCCCATCCTGGTGTTGCTAACAACTTTGATGATGAATCCGCTCAGAAACACTACACTTACTATCAGTGGGTATGCTTCGTGTTGTTTTTTCAAGCTCTCCTTTGCTATTTCCCAAAATGGCTGTGGGAAACTTGGGAACATGGACTTATGAACACGATCGTGTGTGGACTTAACATTGGACTTCGCACTGAAGAAGAAAAGAACCAGAAGAAAGGAATTTTGATTGAGTACTTGATTAGACATTTGAATGTAAGTATTAAGAAAAATACACCTATATTTCAATTGTAACCGCAAACTTGATACTAGAAAGAATTTTGCAAGAAAGTTTAAATGCTAATGAACTCTTTTGTTTATTCGTAGCAACACAATATGTATGCCTTCCGGTACTGGTTTTGCGAAATCATTTGCTTCGCCAACGTGATCTTCCAAATGTTCATTATGAATTGGTTCTTCAATGGAGATTTCATGTCGTATGGTTTGAAGGTATTGACTTTTGATGATCAGGATCAGGAAAACAGATATGATAACATGGTATTCGTCTTTCCTCGCGTCACCAAGTGCACTTTCCGCAAGTACGTAAATGTTCCACTTTGGATAACTTGTGTTGCTGACAAGTTTATGTCTATTCAATGCTCTCTGAAACTAATTTATTTTTTCTCTAACTTAACAGATTTGGTCCTTCTGCAATCAGTCCAATAAGCAGTTATGAACTTGAAGGATCGGAGACTAGAAGCAAGCTAAAGCACTACCGAACTTTTATATATAGTCCGTAAAGACAAAAGGCATCTAGGTTTAGGAACCAACAACAACATATCTGGGTACAAATCCCAAAAAAGCATTTCATTATGTTGAAACCATTTGTGTGAGGTATGTATGTCTTCGGTTTGCATTATCTGCTGTAGAAACTTACTGACCTGATTCTCAATCGGAATACCTTTTTTAGTACGTAAATTTCGAAAACATTTTTCCCATAAGAAAATGGTACTTTCTGTGCCATGCATTGAATCTGTGCTTTCATGGCACGTGCTCTCAACTCTCAAGAAAGAATATTGTTCATTAGCCGCAGATTTCGTTCACGTATACAGTAGTTGTAAAGTCTGTGCTTTGCTGGTTCTCCACATAGCAGTGTGTATAGAAAATATAAATATGTGGTTGACAAACGAGAGGACAAAAAATAGGAAAGCTGCTATGATGGTTGAACTGTTTGGCTGATTATTAGTAGCAGTTTTTAAGATTAATGTTATGTAGTTAGTTTAAATAATTTGTTGAGAAAGTCTTGAGATTTTAACGTCCAGATGTTTAGATATCATCGTGCATTTTGTTATATAGATACATATATATCTTTGTATATACACATACCTTTTTCAAGCTCACTTCTGTTGCAATTTATCTTAAACGATGAGTGCGCGTTCAGAAAATATGTTAAATTAAACTGACATGCATGAAACATGATGTTATTATTGTGTTATTCAACTTGTCTCTGGTAAATGATTTTGTTTGTTAGCTAAGTTTATATTAAGTTAGCAAATTAAATTAGTCCTCATTTGTTGCATTTGTATTTAATATCTAGTAAATAATTTATACACAAACGAATAAATCTAGTGTTAGCAATCTCTTATACCTGAGGTCGGCTTACATTACCTTCAAGTAATATTGATAAATAAGTGAAATGATTTTCGCCACTCTTTGTTATTTACACTGATTTTATAAAAATCTAGCATGTTCCCCCTTAGAGTTAATGCGACCGGCATAGAATGTTTTCCCATTAGAAAGTCGAGCACTTTTCAATTAGCATTCAGCATTGGTTTCATTCCATATAATTTTGTGACCTTCAAAACCCCTTCTGAATAATAATCAACTTAGGATTCTCAGCTCAGTGTTCCAAAATGATATTTTAAAAAGACTTTATTTGTCTAACAAATCATTTGTAGCATGTAGTAAAACTAATGGTTTTAAGTCTTCTTTGTCAAAGTTATATTTTAGCTACAAAAGTTTTTAAAAATAAAAGTTGGAAGAAATGTTTATATCGAATTATGTTAAATTTGTTTGTAAATTCTTACTTGGGAGGTTACGCAAAACCGTGGACTCATTTACAATGTAAACGTTCACGCACACTTCATACATATATCATTTATTGTGACAAAGGGCTACGACTGGAATGACGGAAGTTGTAACAAAAGTAGTACAGTTCTTGTCACATTTCTTTCATGAACTCGTATCTGTTTTACTCGTTATACTCCTCTTGTCCTTACATAAGATTTGCATACTTTTGCTAAATCGGTATAAGATAGAGAAATCCTTAACACCGTGAAAACTGATACTAGTCAGGCTTTATGGCAAATCGGTCGAGTAATTAGAATATTAGGGAGCTCATTGGAATGCCAATTGCATAGGCGAGGAAGGAAATGTCAGTACAGTGCTCATCGTAAGGAAAATCGGGAAGAAAAACAGATGTAGAAATGTACATTTAGACATAATACGTACCGTGAAAAGTAGAAAGTTTCATGGTCGCCCGTCTAGCTTCTAGGCTATATGTATTATACAGGCTTTTATTCGTGTTTCTGCACACAAGAAAGATGCAGACTATTCAAACTGCACCATGTTCACGGATAACTGACTTAATGACAATAGAGTAGGTGACGTGAACGAGTTGTGAATGTATTTTTAGCATGTCTTTAGTGCACACGTAGGCATCATGTAGTAGAGATCCACTTAAGTAAACGTTGTATGAACGATCTCCACCGTTGTTGAATTTTAAATAGGCTTTTTAATGATTATATTATTACAGTGGAGGAACATCCCACAACGAAGGAAAAGTATTAGCAGCAAAATGCTACTATTTCTATCCATTTCCTGTTTATTCTTTTGGACACAGTCAGAGATGTTGCAAAGGATGGGTAGTAAAGAGTATGATTTTGATGCTTTCATCTTGCTGACCTTTCGGCCATTCAGTACATGAGGCTTCCATTAGAATAAAGATGAAAAGATTGTACAATTTTATTGTTTTCTTATGACGAAAACAGAAGGAAAGGAGGATGCCTTCTAAAAGTCGTGATACAGTTTTGATTACCATGTTAAAATGCAGTTTTCACGTAATTTGACATTACCCCGTAGAGCACTGGAGCATGGAAGCATGATCCATAGTACCTTTAAAGTTTAAACCATGAAATCGGCCCGTGAAAGTCATGATTTAATGTTGTATCCTATATGGTAGTTGATATATGCCAACTTATCTGAAATGCTGTACTCATTGACTGACTCACCGCTCACTACATACATTTTTAATATAAAATCTAAAAAACATCTAGAATAGTAGTTGATATATGCCAACTTATCTGAAATGTAGAGACAACTTTGACTTGCGATGAATTTAGGTAGCAATTTACAACAATATTTTCCCAGCAAAATAATATGTGCACTTCATTGAACTAATTTATAAGGTAAAGGAATATAGAAATTTGTTGTCTAACGATACGAAGATGGGACACAAAAAATTAACGATCAAAGCGTTGATAATTATTCAAGGTTCTTTCAAACTAAATGCACAAGCGTTTGATATATGTATTGTGTGCTTTAAATGCATTAAACATGCACACAGCCAATGACAAGGGAAATCAACACGATAATGTTGTCTTGTACGCTTTTTTAACTTTAAAAAATCGGAGAGAGTTCAAGTCGAAGAAGTTGCAAGTGGCGGAATCGGCACGCCCCTTGACGTCTGGCTCATCTGTATATTTGTACTTTATTTATTATGTTGTAAACTAAGCGATTGCATTGTGCTAGAGTAACTTGTGTTAACATAAAAACGTCCCAGTTTCGTTCATGTTTGTACAAAAAAAAATCACTCGGTTTATATTACCTATATTGTGCTTTCTCGGTATTCTAGATGTTTTTTAGATTTTATATTAAAAATGTATGTAGTGAGCGGTGAGTCAGTCAATGAGTACAGCATTTCAGATGTATTAACAGATGCGCCTTAAAACAGGAGGAAGTGTAACATGAAACCTATATCTTGTCATGTAAAAAAGAAGACTTAGCATATAAACTGATAGCTATTCCAAGTTTATTCTTTTAAACTAATATACATTCAACCCATATATAATTGTTGATACACACGACAGAACATATCACCAGTTCTTCGGGAAAACTTTTCCGCTGTTTCCTCTTTGTGATCGTTGATCATGATTTTCTCGTTCCTCATAATGATATAATAATTCGAAAAACGCATATTTCATTTTTCTCTAGTCTATTTTTTGTGTAGCTATGAATGCACTCCTGTTATTATAAGTTGGAATTCTGAAACAGAAAAGTATTAGTTATGGATGTCTAATTTGACTTTTAGAAAAACCAACTCGTGACTATAATTATAGAACTGTGTATAATGCCTGCATAGACACGGATATTTTGCACTGATGATAGGAACATGAAATATTAACCATTAAAATTCTACTGTCACGCTTAACAAGATGACTTTTTTTTAAAGCTGGCTTTTAAAAACGTCTCATGAAAAAAAGAAAGTACACATATCATCATACCGTATCACAGCCACATTATCATACCTTTCACCTTCAACTGTAAAACGTGAAATACACAAGGTATAACGCATGTACCACGCATCGTTTTCTGTTATTCCCAATAATAATGATGATGCGATTGTACCATCCCTTCCTGTCCCATCGGCAAGGAAGATCTTGTACCACTGTTAAAAAATGAATCATGAACTAGCGTGCTAATAGCGTTTCGCATTCAAACTCTTAATTTTTGTGTAGGTCGTAACAAGCGAGTTAGACAAGTTGTGAAGATGATGATTACTAAAATGGTACATAGCAAAAATATATATAACCAGTAAAATAATGAGTATTGCAGTACATTTCAAATTGTTTTCTGAGGAAGTGCTATGGAACTACATAGGTTGCTCTACTGGTTAAATATGGGGATGCAATTATTATAAGTCAATTTTGTTAAAGCTGTATGAAAATGGAATGCATAAACTTGAGATGAATGCATGATGGAGTGATTTCTATGTTTTAAGTATAGCGTCTCCATCATATCAACTGCTTTCTTTGTTTCTCCACGGCATCTCCACTCCTTTTTTCATTTTCCTTTGACGCATGGACTTGTTAGCTCTAATAGACGTTTGAGATCAAATGTTTTGATAAATTATAATTGGACAAGCTTTAATCCGGAGTTGCACACTAAGTGAATAAATTCTAAATCCGATCGTCATGAGTGAATTCCTTTAAAGTTCCATCATCCTCATATGGCAGCCAAGATTTTTGTAAAAATCCACTGATAATAATGGCTACAGGAGTAAAAAAGTCAGATTATCGACTTTACAGTTAAAACATAAAGCAATTTTTTCAAAAGCTAGCTAACAACAATTCATGTGTGCTGAGCTTCTGTATTTCTTTAAAATGCTGATGTCTGTGACCAATGATTTACGTTAACAGCCAGCCACGATAAGGAAAATATTTCATTGGAAATTTTTCTTTCTTCTTCATTCTTTCCTAGAAAATCTACTTTTCCTGTCTAATTTACTACTTCTTATGCAACGTCTGCTTTGGAAATTTTTTAAAACTTCAGTGGCTATAAAAATGCAAACATTCGATTACTTGATATCTTCAAGTTGTAAATCTTATTGAAAAGCAGGCAAAATGCATAAAATCAAGCTTAAAATAAACTTGAATTCATTTACTCTAGCTATGCAAATGTGTATGTACATTACTACGTACTCAAAAAGATTTAATGCACCTCAAAATTAACAGCGAGGAAAGCTATCTTTACGTAACTGTGTCTGTTTTAAAAACATTATTTTTTCCGATCAATTTCTAACTGTTTTCTTGGTGTTGAGATTTAGATGCATTGCATTGCATACCATGCAAGTTAGCATTGGAATTTGCAATCTTATCTGTTGTTCTACAAGAGGTACATGAGTATAAAAAGCGACATGAAAAAGCAGGTCCAGGAATCAGGAGGAAATGAGTGACTGTCTTGTTTTCGATGTTGTCTTCCTTTCCCGTTGTTAGTACCATAAAGAAGACCATGATGATGATGACTACATATTAGCAGAAGAACTCCATTCGGTTCGGTTGGCTGTTCAGTGAGCACGAAAAAACCGAAACTAGTAACTCATATGTAATAATAATGTATGGATTTCTATCAGTCTCACATCCAGCCAGGCAGCAACTAACTAAAAAACTTATACTAGAACACACCGGAGGAGCAGCCAGCAGAAGGATCAACAAAACGGCACCAGTGGCAGATGCATATTGGTTGTTCTCCTTTTTCTCTTGAAACAATTTCTTCTCTGTTATTGTATTATTGTATACTTGTACTACATCCTGACGATGATGCTATAACTTTGCTAATTTGGGAAGCGCATGGCTTAATATTACTGCTACTACTACAAATATTACTGAGTTGTTAAGCATTTTTTAAGCTTTTGCTTATACAAGTCGGTATATACCCTGGTAGAAGTAATGGAAACGTATGAATCCGTTCTAAAAAGAAAGACATGCTATTTTCTTTAGCAGTAATAACAGCAATATTATAAGAAGTACTGTTTAGCTGTTATCACGGTTTTGCTTGTGCTTTTTCTTCTGCCAGCAATGAAGAGCCAGCATGATTCCTGGCATTGCGAACCCAAGCGTTTTCTTTATTCTCTCTTTACATATACATAACGTACTCAAAAAGCTTTCGAACCGTTGTCTTTACTTACATCTGTACTTATGTCTCTTTCTGTGTATGTGCTCTCAATGTGGTACAAATCTTATGTGTAAGTGAAGATTTGTATAAAAAGTGCAAGTAAGTAGTATCCCCCGATACCCGGGTATCTATCTATCTCTCTGTTTTTTGGTGTCTGCAATCATACTCCATTCTTTTTAGTCTTCTTACTTACTTGCTTACTTAACGTAAACGTATGAATGTAGGTACGTAGTTTTGCTTTACTTTTTTCTGTGCCTCCTCACTACTTGACTTCTCTTGTCCCAAAGTCAGAAAAAGTAGTAAGAAAAGAAAAATGTAACAGTTGCTGGTGTGGTTTGGAATCCAACGGATGAAGCACAGCGGCAGTCAAATCGGACGGATAGTCATCGTGGTGTTTTATGGTGAACTCGGTGAATGATTAGTGAATAAGGTATGTTTGCAAAACTAAACGTGAAGAAGGACTAGACAAACAACTGAAAATCAAAAAAAGTTAGCCAACACTGCAAGCACATAGTTTTTAAAACGTATCGTGAAAATCAGTGTTGTAAGATCACCGTCAGATCATCAGCATCAGTATTTTTTACATCTCAATCTCACACACCGCACACCGGATATTTTTAAGAGACAGAGGGGAAATCAGAGAGAGCGAGAGAGAAGTCCGAGAAAATGAGCACGCGGAGTCTCTTGTCGGGTTAGGAAAA
>JAHZNG010000197.1:0-12568 GCA_027744375.1 Orchesellides sinensis
ATGTGTGTCAGTGTGTTTCGGTCTTCCTTTAAATAAATTACCAATTGGCAAATTATTGCTCTTTTTCATATACATAATTTCCTAAAAATATATACAGCATAAGGAGCATACAAAACAGCATTCACGTTTTCCGTCATCGTGTGCCTCTTGAAATGAACGTGTTGAAAAACACAGCACACCGGATTTTCTCCAATTAGCTTTCATATGTATGTAAATAAAGGAAGCTATAAAACGACGGCCAATACGAGAACATAGGTTGTTCAGTCGCTAGTAGTAAAAAATTACATTGTGAAGAAACACAAGATTTTTTATTATACTTGTCCCCTGTCAACTCACTTCACTCTAGAGTTTTTTCTCGTTTATATCAATAACAGGCAAAAGTCTAAATCTAAATGTATGCAGAAATGTAGAACAGGAGGAGGTAATGAATTTGTACTCTTACTCGTCGCTCTTAAAAACCTACGCTTTGTCATTATATTCTTTGGATTGTTTCCTCCGGCGACAACCAAGAACTCGTCGACTACGTGCGTTACAATGTCCGCTTAGTTGCTCTATGCAATATTTATATATTTATTTGGAACTCCGTGAGGAGTTGGGGGAGTCCATGAATATTGCAGAATATTATACACGGGAAGTGTGGGGATTTCCTAAGAAATGTAAAAAGCAAAAATTACGCAACGAAATGACACACGCAACCCCTTTGTTTCCAATCTGCTTTTGTAGTTAATTATAAGTCAGAAAGGGTAAACGACAGTTTTTACCTTTTTCTCTCCGAGGGGAAAGTTCCTGATGTAGGATTTCCTTTATATAACTGTTGCGTTGTTAATAGTATATAAGAAGCAAATATAGTATTCTAAAGAATTGTGCATTCCTTTCCAGCCTACAGACTTCACAGTAAGAAAACTATGCATATTATTATTATTATTGTTATTAAACTGTCAGCTAGCAGTTTCATTCCGGAGCTGTCATTCCTTTCACTAACTTTCCCTTGCTTATTAAGTAGTTGGGGCAAAACTTGACGGGAACGCGAACGTTGTCTGTATGTACCTATTTCCGTCTCCCTGTCCATGTTGTATCTACTATCTGAACTGAAAAGTATCATTTATATTTTAGCTACTTCAGTTGTACTCACGATCTATTCTTGGTACTGATTGTTTTGCAGGTTTGGTATTTTTCGGCTTGAGCGCGGAAATTGTAACGTATATTTATCAACCAGTAGATTGATGAAAATTTTACTGAATCGTAACAATTATTTTTCCCCTTATAGTAGTTCCCCTTATCTCGGGAAGCAGACAAGAACACGCCTTATTTGTTGACAACGGTTAATCAAAGATCTAACATAATATGCTGACTATAATTAATTTGAATTTACGTGATACGTAATGTTGCTCTGTGTATACAGGCAGTTAATCAAAATCTCTTTATTTTGATATTCTCTAAAATTAACAAATAAGCACTCTAGCAATAGGAGAAATCTACATGGGTTAAATTTTTGCAATATGTATTCTGTTTGCTAAACAAAACATTTGTTTTATGCCTAATTAATCATAACTGTTTTTGTAAGTCCTTTCAGTCTTCACCTCTAAGGGGACAATGCAGTTATTATTATTACATTATATTACAGTTACAAAAATACATCCATTCTTGGTCTCAATAAATCGCTGACGAAAACTTTTTTGTACTATTTGTTTAGCAACTCCAGTTAGACAATTTACATTCATATTATACAGAGCAAGGCATTTATTGAGACTTGTTATAATTTCAGAAAGCCCCAGTTCAATACCAAGATAATCAAAGTACATACTGCAAATGCTCGATGAGAAATAAATTGATTGTACACATCGTTCAGTTTTATATGTTATAGGAGCTTTTTCTAGGGTAAAATTCAAATGAAAACAATCAAATCCTTTATACACGTAAATGTAATAAGGTCAATATCAGAGGTATGCTCCCAACCAGCAATTACATAGTAGAAGTGGGAAGGTGCAATTATATTTCAGGGAAAATACGCCAAGGAGAAACAATTTACTTTCTGTCGTCATGAATGTGAGGCTATCGCCGCCACTGGTCTCTAGGCTCTGATTTGCCTGTAAAGTATGCTACATAACTTGGTATACAATATCTATTAGACTATTATCCTGGTATAGACTATTCATATATCCTCTAGGCTGTATTTTAAGTTCCATTGACTTATCGTGGCCATACTTTCAAACATGCATAATTGTAATCTGTGGTGAAAGTCTCAAAGTATACACAGCACAGGTTAGGTTTAAAGAATGCTTTCCTAGCTTTTCTCACCTGAAAGTAAGTACCTGAGAAGTAAAGTTAGCTCGCTTTGGGCATATAAAATTCCCGGATCCTTTGGGCAAATAAATTACAGTCAAGGGAAATCCAACCCATTGCTTCGCGGAATCCGGAAAATCAACGCATCAGCAAAGTTTTCAAGCATTAATTGTGCAGATTGTATGTGTTGTTATATTTATTTTCGTCGTGCGACTCACATTTTTATATTTATTCCAAACTATTTTATACGCGTAGTGGTTTGATAGACTATTTTTCAGTATAACAAATTTAAATTTCAGCATTTAAAGTTACTATGCTCAATATCGTCCATAACTCTATATCCATGCAGTACAACAGGACAATTCGAGTCGTCTGGAACGACCAGCAATAAATCTTAAGCTCTTATATACACTGTCAATAAAACTATGTATATGTTTATTTGAATCCAAGTCTATTGGGAATAATATGTTAAATAATCTCTGTTTGTGAGTAAAAAGGCATAAATCACCAGATAGGTTAAGGGAATTTGGGACAAGTAAAAATACCAAAGTCAGTTCCAGTTTCAAAATGTTTTAGATATAATTTTGGACAAGATGTATTCTGCAGTCATTAAATTATCTGGAGAAATTGTATTTACTTGCGATTGCCAAACTATGATTTACTGAATTTTCCCACTGAGCATTTGCCTATCAGTACCTAGGGAGCTTATCCGATAAGCGTATAAAACAAACAAGAGAAAGTGACCAACTACATGCTTGGGAAAATATGGTAGATATAAATCTTTTTGTATGGAGAGCTCTGTAGATCATAAAGGATTAGAAATTATTGCTTGAAAATACAAGCCTGAAAACTGCATATGTCTTTATTTTCGACCACCAACAAAAAACCTAGAAACCTACATGCATTCTTTCTTTAGTATGATTCTCAAGAGACTCTTTGATTCTAGAAAAAAGGAATGCTAAACTCCCATTTTTTCTAAGAAGTCGAATCGATGTAAGCAATTATCCTTCTCTGGAGACATTGATCATGCTGGCCAAGTAACTTTATTCCCATCACCTGGGATTTTATTAGCCATTAACGGAATTAATTGCAGAACCTAGTTTTTTCTCCGTTGTATTTTTGCTGTACACAGATGCGTAGAGGTTTAGGGATACGTTTCAGCTAGTATATAGTATATGGTATTAGATAAAACGTATAATTCATAATACAATCTCCAAAAGTATCTCAGGGGACAAGATTATGACCCAAAATAGTAATTAGGAATGCACTTATGGGAGATTACAAATGGAAAGCAAGAGCAAAAATCATCACATATATCCTTCGATGCTTTTCCTTCAAACTAAAAATCATAGAATCTAGATCATACCAGAAATCTGTAGACAAAAATACTTGACTTTTAGTGTGGGAGGATTCTCATCTCTTCTTTACGAACAAATCAATTGTTTTCCTTGACTTTTTGGAAGGGCAAGTGTTACGTTTCTAGTAAACATTTCTATACCGTTCTGATAGAAAGTGAAAACCATTTGAAAAATAATATTTGCAGACACGTATATAAATGAATATATATGTATGTGTTGCTCAACTTCAGCTAGTGTAGGAGTCGAATTGGGCAACAGACAAACCAAGTGAGAATTCTAAACACATGGATGATAGATTGATGATAAGGTAATTCATCTTTATCACCTTAGGCCTTTTCGTTATTTTCGGAAGATTAGGGGTGATAGACCAGCACTACGTAAAGCACGTTGGAAACGGATATATGTAGGCATAATCAAATACAACATATGTTTCACCCAAAAATACCACATCGCACAGAGAGAGCCTAAAGAACATATTGTGCTGGTGCATAACAAGTTTTCCGAGCATGAAATCACAATGCCTAACACAATTCAGCAGAAATGTGTGGTTTTTGTGTGAAACCAAAAAGTCAGAGATAATGCAAAGCTAACATGAAGACAAGTAGAATTATATAGAAGCTGAAACAACATTTGCCTGAGGAACTCACTCTCAACGGTACCTACCAATCATATTATAATGATAAACATGGTCCAACATACGGTTGGTGTTGCATGCATGAAAAGTTCTTATAACAAACACATTCAAGCCAGTCCATAATGCATAAAATGTTCAAAAACATTTTAAACGTGTATTCGTAAAAGTAGGCGAGTGAAAGTCTTCACCAGAGAGAATACAGCCTTCTCACATAACAGATTATACGGTAGCATTATAAACATGTAAAAAACACTGGATATCAAATGTTTTGACTGTGCAATATTGACAAAAAACCTTAAAGAACTCATACCTTCAACATTTTATGTATATATCATTGTTGAAAAACGTCTCATGTGAAGAGAAACAAGGGGGAAAAGAAGAAGAAAAGAAAAAATCTTATATATTCCATTAAAGCTGAATACTATGTCGTACAGAGCTGTTTTGCTAACAGTGCGAGTATTATTGTGCTATAAAATAGCATGTTACATGGTATAGGATTACAGTCTCATTCTAAAAATGATGAAAATGTATACATTCCATTTCCTGGTTGTTTTGTTGCGAAATGATATGGGCTCTCTTTGAAATGTATGCTCAAGGCAGAAGGTTTCCCTTTAAAAAATAACAAGCGTACAAACAGCACATATGCGTACTTTGTAACTCAGCTATTGCAAACTCGTATGTAATACTGTATGTTTGTATAAATGTATGCCTACACACTTCAATAAAACCAAACAAGATGTAAGGAAGCAACAACGGAAGAAAAAGGAAAGCAGTAATATTTTGAGATCTCGGTGAAAGAAGAAGAAGTAAGCTTTACGTCAGATCAAAAGAATACGTTATCTACACACACATGAAGAAGTAACATTTCAAATGCATAAATTGTTGGGGTACCTAAATCTTCCTGTATAAGATGTATTTCTAACGTGCTAGGAGAGCAGAAAACTCAAATGATTTTGTTTAGGAACGGAACAAACATGCTTTAAAGCAGAACAAGCACAGTAGAAATGAAAAGTTTCAGTAATCTTAATATACATATACCACATCCATATGTGAACATGGCCTGGTTTGGTTCTCGCTTGCTTTTTAGTTATGGAGTGTGCGTATCAAAACACTCATGCTACAAGTCTTCATACTTTTTTTTCTATAATATTAACAAACAAAGACAGATATTTACCTTAAGAACTTCGTCATCCATACATGCGCGTCTCACATAACTTCAGTTTATGGAACACAGCTACTCTATTTTCTCGAAACATTTGTGTCTTACTATTTTATTTATCAAAGCTAAAGAAATGACTGTAATCAAAACCCATCCGTAAGAGCTAGAAGTTCTTTTAATAAGAGAATATGTACTATTAGTATCGTAATATATCGGCCAGATTTAATTTTCTCCTTTAAAAATCCTCCTTTAAGTCTTTAAAAATGCTTGTAGAAATCATTACTACAAAAAATATATATAAAAAAGTAGACAATCCAAAATATAGATTTGGAAATGAGTTTTGGTACTTATAATTTGCAGAACTTGGCTTTCTCCAAATAAAACATACACTTTACCACGTGCACAACAGAGTATGGATGACTGCTAGATTCCCAGCACACTTTTAAACTGATGAAATGTAAACAGTAGTTTCATACAGCTACCTAGTTTGTTATGTTCCGCAGGCTTATGATATTTTGTGTTCAATTCTGAACAATCTATTTACGCTATGAATATCTATTTACTGCCATGCCCATTTGCTTTTAATCGATGACTCAGTCTAATACAAGAGACAGAGGTACTGAAGAGTTTGAAAGAATAGTTTGGTATACCAAAAAAAGCATACATATTTGGTATTTCCGAAAAACAGAAATATTTTCAACTTCAAAAGAATCATTTAGTTTTTGCCAACAAACAAATGGTAATGCATGCGATTTGTGTAGGGCCTCGGCATACGCTAGTCGAACGAATAAAGTTGATATTGATGGCTTGTTGCATAAAAACCCTCCAAGCCGTTTTTTAATAACATTCCAGAAGCATCGACTGAAAATATAAAAAAAAACAAAAAAACATTTCTTCTTGTTTTTTGCAACTTCATAAGTACGATTGTTGGACAAGAATATTTCGCCTGACTATTTGTTTCATTCTTGCCGTAAACTCTTCCAGAAAATTTGCCACAAGAAAATAACGCTTTTGTGTTTAGTTTTGAAGGGTATTTTTCTTTCCTCAATATATTTGTATTTGTTCAATGTTGCATTTACTTTTAAACCAGAGAATGATATAAGTGAAACCGAGATATTAATACGTACGCTTTCCCCTGGCTTTCTCGTTATTCTTTGTTCTCCAAATACCTACACATCCCTCAGTTCCATTTATTGCAAAGGAGATGCTGAAGAACACAAATGGAGAAAACCAGAGAGAGAGAAAACACAAGAAAAATCTAATTCAATCCAATCTTCTAACCAAATCGAATATAAAAACATTCTATGCTATCAAATCCATACGTTTGGAGTATTTGTGTGTAAAAAGTAGCAAATTGTTAGAGAGAGAGAAAGAGAAAGACGAAGAAGAAAGGGAAGGAAAAACGATGAGAACCAAATATTGGATAACTTGCCTCTCGCTTGTTCTACTTGAGTTGTTATACTTCACGTTGACGGAACAAACACATACATATGCATGCCTTTTTGCATCCTTATAATAAAATCTGATATGAGACGAATCGAACATGCATGCTACATCTGTACAATTTTGAAGTGCTCTACTACTCTAGGTAAACTAGTTAGATTGTTGAAAAAATGGTGTCTTCTATTACTCTCCTGCTCTCTTTCAACTTACAATGCAATGAGTACAGGCAGCCAGGCCTGTTACCCTATTGTAAAAAGGAAACCTATTTCTCGCAGTCAGATGAATTCGCCCTTCGATAGAAAACGCATAAATGTACAGATATATATTCTACTCCAACTATTTCCTCCTTTTGTAAACGCACATATATCTCTCGATGAGCCCTTTATTTCTTTCTTAACCGCCTCTCTCTTGCAATCCAAGCAGCGCTGCGAGTGAGTAGTAGAACCTTCGCCTTTTTAAGGGAACGTACACCAGAAATTATATGATATAATAATGCCTTCTCGCTATTTTCCCCTGACTCGCTAGGTCTAGCTTAACTCACACTCAGTGAGTTAAAGCACGTTGCATTACATTAACATTTTTTCTCCGTCTTCCATCCTTTTTTTCTGTAGTAGCACACTCTCATGCAGCTATGCAAAAAGTATGAAACTAACTTTCACAATCTTAACGTACTGTTACATCTATGTTTGCATGTACTATAGAGTGGTTCATTTGTGTTTGTGCTCGCTTCTTATGTATCTACGCGTATTTTAACCTCCCCGTTCCCATCCCTCTAACAACCATGCCATTTTCTCTCAAATCTATTTATCTTGCTAGGGCGTCCGAATGAACTTAACGTATTGAAAGTGTGCTATATTTGTATGTGTTACGTCCCTGCCAAGCTAAGCTATAAATAAGATTCAACGTGTAAACTTTTTAAATCAGCCAAAAGTCAAACGTTCCTGGTCACACGCTATATCAATGAATTTTGGCAAATTCAAAACGGATTTAAAACAAGAATCGTTTTCCAATGACTGGTTTTGTACTTTATGATACTTTTACTTAGGTACTAAACTATCCCATTGCCAATATATGTAGCTCTATGTTGCTCCAAATTAGAGTCACCCTCAAAACATACCTACCCACATATCCTTTTCATAAAAAAACTTTGTTTAATAAAAATAGAGCAATTTTAAACTTTCTGAAATACCAAAACTAAACTTACACGATCATAATACGCAGCTATTACAGGTAAACACATCTAGGTATTGTACGTGCTTTCTTACAGTAGCGACCAAGAAAAGAGTTCAGAGCCATAATTCACTCAGCAACTGATGCTCGGCTGCTTTAGAAAGTGAAGCGGGAGGTATTATTACATACAACTGGAAGACATTTCATCCATTCCATGTGCATAGGTATTCTTTACTACCTGTGAACTGAACATGTACCAAAACATAAGGAGAAAGCGAGAGAGAGAAAGAGAGTTGTTGTAAAACAGTATTAAAATCCAGCAGCTACAAACATAACATAAGTTAGAAAGGGTGGCATGCATGCATGCATGAATCATGCCTGACTGCATTCATACTAATAGTTTAGCTTTCTCTCTAGCAAAAGTTGCCTTTGCTCCTTTCTTCTGCAGCAGTTCCTTTTTGCTGTTTTGTTGTTGTTAGGTTTTAACTTTGTTAAGTCTCACGTAAACCTCTCTGGAAACCAGGACTTAACTGCCGGCTCTGTTGCGTGTGTGTGCTCTTTTCTTCAGCAAGAAAATTGGCAAGGGTGGTGTAGCATATTAGAGGTAATACTTACTTATTAGAATTAAAAGACATTCCACTGCACAATACATCCACATATAAGTATGAAACAGAAGAGTGGCAGTGTGTATTGTATGTACATTATATGATGATGATGGCAGTTGAATTGGATCGCTGTAAATGACAAGTTACATGTGGTTTGCACAATGACCTTTAGCTGGCACACAAGTAAAATTAAACTTCCATGAATAAGACGACTGCCATTGCCACAACTACACTCTATTCCATCCTTTCTACTAAATTCCCAATGGAACGGAAAAACAGGTAGAAATTTTTAAGACATTGGCGAGACTCAATAATGTTTTGTGTATGAGCTTGTTGTTTCTGTCGTTTTTACTCCTCTGCCGTTGTTTTCCCCAAAACTTAGCATCTATAGTAGTACCTACTATATTTTGTTTATAAGTTGGTGTAAGGGTTAAGTAATGCTTATGAATGGGTTTCTCTCTATGTACATGTGCGACGGTAATTTTAACAACAACAACGATTGCAGAAGCACGCGATGCAACAACTTATTTCCAAGTTGTAATTCTACAAGTCAAGTTATAACCTTGCTTTGCTTGACTTTCATGTTGTCTGCACGACATGAGAGCAAGAGTGTGTGTAGCACCGTGTAAAGGATGGAGTAGCACCAAGGCTCTCCTTGGTTTCAGGTAAAAGTTACCAAAAATAAATGGAACTTATTCAAGTATTTCTACTTGACTTGATCCCATACCACGCAATTCGTCTGCCTTTTCCTCCTTCTGCCATTCCTCCAACAACTCTTTTGGCAAAAGTCAGTGAACGAACTGCGAGAGAAAGCTTCTGGGTCTCTGGAGAGTTTACTATGCTTTCCAATTTCCAGGCATTGTGTTTGTTTCACAGAAATAATAGTAAGTAGTATTAGAGAAAAACAGTTAGAGAATAATGCGCCTATTAGGTAATATTATGCTCTATCATGAAAGTCAGAGAAATGAATGTACACTTGGTGATTTCAGAGCTATTTAATGCTTCTACACAACTTTTACCTCGTTTTCATTTTGTTTAACTTGGCAGCTTATCCTGTAAGTTATACCTACCATGATATACATACATACAATACTACACATTCATTTTGTAAGTTGGAGTATAGTAACTATTTCATAGGATGAATATTGGTTGGCATGTATGTTTTCACTCAGTCGGATTCTCCACACTCCCAGTCACAGCATGGTTCTCATCAACAGTCTAATTTACGTGACATGTGTTCATGCATGTAGTTACCTTCTCGTTCCCGGAAAAGTCGGAAAGGTTTTTGATGAAAATGTCAATGAATCATGTAGCTTACTACAACTACACCAATACAGATTAACTTTTAGGGCGAGTTTTTGGCAGTTAGTCGACTATGTTCTCTAAACCTAAAATACTTAGAAGTTTAGCCCAACCCAGTATTAGTATGAATGCTAGTAGGTATATGAAATACACAGTAAATGCATTATATGCTATCCATTTCAGGATAATAGCACAGCCGACAAACTTCTTCNACAGCCGACAAACTTCTTCCTACACATGTTACACTCCTTCTATTTCGCAATTATGAACTTTCATGTTTTGTTAGTTTTCATGCAATTTTACAGAGAAATTCCAGGTCAGATTTTCATTTCATGTCACAAATGGCGTCATGTTTGTTTTAGCTCATTTTTCAGACCAATTATATGTCGATTTGTGGAACATGATGCATGACTTTTCACTCCATAGTACATCCAGCTGACCTTTATAGTAGTACTGACTCGATGCTAATGCATACAGCAAGGAAAAATTGATGGTGACTTACGTTACAAACGACATTTCTTTTTATTTGAAATTGGTGAGTTAAGTTGAGAGAAACGTATTCTTCCAAGTGCTCCATTTCCTTTACGGCATCAACCCATATTATGGCCATTGGAGGTAAATCGGTAAGAAGAGAAAGTTTAATGAGGAGAGGATAAAAAAAAGTTCAAAACTTACCAGAAGCTGAGGAAGTGGTCACACCAAAAATGATTATGGCCGTAAGCCAAAGTCCAATACAGAGCCTTGGTCTCATGCCCCTTTCAGGGCAATGGCTCCTTGCCCCCCTTGAGCTACCGTTTTCCTTATAATATGGGAATGGACCCGACTGTTAACAGGGGTACAGGGGAAGAGTTGGGGCGAAAGGAGATAAGGAGAGTGAGGAACGAGAGTAATTTTGTTGATGATGAGAAGGATGTAGGTAATTTACAGGTCGACAAAGGTAGCCCACCCGGAAGGAAAAAAAGAGAAAAAATCCCCAAAACAACATAATTAGTAATGCTAAAAGTATAAATCGCTTACGCTAGACTTCCTCCACTAATATATCTACTACTTTTTCTAACTTGATTAAACCCTATTACGAAGACTGTAGAGTTGAAAACGAAAGAAAAAAAGTTATATAAAAAAGTCTGCTTTGTATACTCCTCTATCGTCTTCCACATAACAGTTATCTTGTTGAGCTTTGCTCTTCTTCTTTCATCGTGGTAAACGACTTCATTACAATTATTTCTGCTATAATACTGAAAGCTTCAACTGGCTAAAAACATTATCTGGCAAGTTGAGCACATCAGGAGTAGTAAAAGCAGCAGTATATAAAATGAGATCCTGATTTTTCACCAGGAAAAGAAGCGTTTTCTTGTTCTTCCTTCCGTTTGTAGTATAAAATTTCCTCTTGGAGCATACGCACGGAAAGAGTTTCTGACGATGATGATGATTATGTTAGCCGATATGAACACCGTTGCCGCGATTAACTTTTACTTTTACCCTTGTTCCACACCGTGTTACTTGCTGTCTTCCTGAATTTTTCATATACATGAAAATGTCGGAAAACTCATATACATCACATGAATACAGAACCAATTTGTGAAAAAAAGTTTGTTCACACTCTTCATTTCCTACCAGACTTTCTTTTTTTACAAAATGTAGAACATATATTGCCTTTTTATTATAACCTCCAAAGAAAGTATTTTGCTCATGTGTTACGTGTGTGCGTGAACCATTAAATAGGTATAAAAGTATTCATTTAGGCATAATTAGTTGAGTTTCGGGAAAAGATAAACCAACTTATTATCTGTTTGTAAAGAACTAATTCTAAGTTGTCTGTGTACAAGTTTTGTGCGCTATTTTTTCACGGATCCTCCAATGTTAAGCCTTGCTGTAAAAAGTTTACTTATTTCTGTCTGCATTTCAGCATGATGTGGGTCAGTCAAGTGTCGGTAGTTCAAATACTTGTGATCCGCAACAACTGAGTTTGCGTGGGCACATCAACAGTAACATAATATGTAGTATAGTAGTCCTGTGAGTTTTTTTATTTATATGGGAAAGAGTTTTCCAAACAGTAAAAGGATGTGCATGCTATTTTGTGCAATGCCTATGGAGAATAACTAAGCAATGCGATGTAGAAATATAGAGCAATTTTCTTGAGAAAATGAAGGTAGAATTTTTTCCTACAAAGAAATCTGTGCCATAACTATAACCACGTTGGGATACAGCATTTTGCAAAGACATCAAAGATGCATTCTTAAGTGTACTGCATACAATTTTTGGTTATATATGGCAAGATGTAGCCACTCTCGTCATACACAGCCCACCAAAAAAAGCTTAACTGGGTTTTTGGAGAGTAGGATTACAAGTTTTTGCTTATATACTGTTTCTTTCCACTTTTAGTCTTTCATGATAGTTATCCATTACATTACGCTTGAGCCTAGAGAGACCATGGAATATAAAAACTAAAGCCCTATTGTTTGCTGTACTGGCTGTGTACTCAACAACACATCGAATATATTATGAATAGCAGCTGGCAACACAAGCTTTCTCATCTTTTTGTTGACTCAAAAAAAACCCTGTGTTCCGCTTATTACGAATATAGCATTATATTTTATGGTTATAGAATGATGCT
>JAHZNG010000198.1:0-13007 GCA_027744375.1 Orchesellides sinensis
GCTAGAGGGGTGTGTGATTGTTGGTTGGAGAGTGTGGGATTGTTGGCTAGAGGGGTGTGTGATTGTTGGTTGGAGGGGATGTTGGATTGATGGCTGGAGAGTGTGGGATTGTTGGCTGGAGGGTTAGCACGATAATATGATAATGTTTCCATGTTAGTAGATGGAAGTCGAACAAATTTAATTGTTGAACTAAGCGGCAGTTAGCTGACAAGATAGGTCCATGTCCATGAGTACTAACTTTGTAATTATTCTTAGGTCAGACTTATTTGCAATTTGCATACTAAAACATAAATGAGGGCCAATGAATTGGTGCTAATTATTTTTATCATATGCATTCATGAATTTAAGAAAGCTGTACGTACAACAAATTGGTACGTACCTATGTACACATGGAAAATTAGCTGGAAAAGTGTTAAACAACTAGCTAAAGAATTCCATACCACCTTAACCACAATGTAATAGTTTGATACAATTTTCAGTACTTAAAATGTCCAGTTCCTTCACGTCAGAACTTTTATATTGTGTCGCCAGACGCGAAGCCACAGTCTTGTTCACCGCGAGCGCAACGTAACCATAAACTAAGCACGTGTTTTACCCTTTACCTAAAAGTATCCTTTTACAATTTACATACGTCAATTGCGTTAGATAAGGTCATGACATGTTCCATTTGCCTACGGACAACAAAGCCATAGGAATGAAGAATGGCTTATATAAAATGTTTATATTTTGAAAGAGTACGGAAATATCAAGAGAAATCATGTTTGTACAAAATGTATGCAAAGGAATGTGTTTAAATTGAAATTTGCCTGATGCTCATGTTAGAAAGAATACCGCGTTTTACATTTTTTTAACTTCGTAAATATTAAGATGACCAACCACAAAGTTTACATTTTGTTTGTAACGCAAATTTTTCGTTTCCAAGATCTAACACTACAGTCCTTCGAAGCATTATTGCGTTTACTACGGGACAAAACAAAATAAGCATCAGTTTGCAAACAAAAATTAGTCATAAAAATCCACATGAAGCACCTCGAATTTCCCATAAAAATAAATATTTATTTTTTATTGTTACAATGCATAAATATATCATCACATAAATAATAATTTATCAAGTCTTTAGAGTGGGACACTATTTATAACTATTTATAATGACAAGTATGCTGCGTAATCCACAAGTCAATAATTTTTGTACAATATTGCAAATAAATGACTGAAATCTCACATTATGGGTAAGCGGCTACCCCATGCCTTATTTATATTTAAAAGAAAATTTAAGAAATGCTGCATAATTCCGGGCTTAGCAGCCTGAGCTACGGAGCTGGAAGAAGTTGATGAAGGCGACATGGTCAAGGACGATGAAGGTATATAAACCTGTCCAGAAATCCCTCCAAGGTATCTAGAGCATTTATGTACATATGCATATTCAAATAAACAAAATTGCAAAATAATAAAAAATGTAATTAAGAAAAGAAATTAAAAGCGTTTTCAAAAGATGTTAAAAGAAGCGAATAGTACGAAAGTCTTTTATTCTATAACTGAATACTGTATATTATAATAGTATATAAAACTGTTCTTTTTGGTACGATACTAATTATAATACCACAAAATCTGTTCTAAGTTCAAACGCTTATATTCTACATTCATAATAAAAAGTTATCAAGACTTGAAAATAAAAATAATCACCGGAATATAATTACTGAGCTTTGGCTTGAAAATTTACTATTGGACATTTGACAATAATACGTATATCGCTGTCATATTGCCATTAATGCATCATTTCCCCACCTTCACTATAGACTTAGCATTTATCATTCAACATCTCACATCACATTTTGATTTTCATTATAATACATATATCAGTCAGAGTTTTTAGAGGAGACAGGTAGATGAATATACCTCGCAACAAAAAGCCGGAAAACTTTGTTAAGATTAGAGATGGTGGGGAAGTCAAGAGCATCCTTGTTATCTGACGGTTTATGCCATACAGTAGGGAATGGAGATGGAATCACATGAAGAATGTCAACCCCTCGTTGAAGAAAAGGGATGTGATCATCCTCAATACCGCCGTAGCTTTGTCTTGCCTGGAAAATATTTTGGCGTGCGGAGCCACTCCAATACTGAGAACGCTTCAACTGTAATTCTGTTTGGACTAATGCTTGATGCCAATGTGAAGTTTCTTGGAAGAAACTGTACAGCTTGGGGTTTGCAGTACCCAAGAGATCCAGCAGAACTAGCATGTCCTGTGATAATTCAAAAATGGCAAAACATATTAACTTTAATCTGATTAAGACTTACGTATTGAATACTAAAGTTTTAAAATTATTATTACCATCCGATGAAGAAATGTCGTTCCCGCTTGATTATTGGGAGGATATGGAGTATTATCCCATTTTGCAGCCAAATGTCTGGATCCGTAAAGAGAATCGGTTGATGTCCAATATTGGAATGCTTCTTCCCCATCAAAGAAAACAAATTGGAGGGTTACATTGTGTGGACTATTCTTGTGCTCAGTAAACATCGTCTGCATTGTATAGGCCATATGAAGAAGCATTGCACAAGGGACAGCTGAAAATGATAGAATAGATATTTTCATTCATGTATTAAAAATGTCAGTCACATACAAATGCCTGTCTTCCGTCTCCCATCACAAAACTTCATTAAGTCGTCCTTAGTCAGAAAATAAACAGATTCTACGTGTATAAAATTATTCTAAACACATTGCGTTCTGTAAGTTATTTAAATTGAATGCACTAACCAGAATCCGTTGCGGCTACAAACTGTAAATCTTCTTGGAAATACTTGGAATCATAGTGACATGCGAGGACAAGTCTGAAAAGTGTCAAATAAAATTTACGCACATGGAAAATTAATGAAGCGAAGTCAGGTGTTAAAAACATATGCTACTTAGACTCATAGACAAAGAATGAACATCTGCTATTATTTCACAGGACTCAATCTTCCTGCATGACACTAGACAATCAAACAACAAAAAACATCACCCACGGAAATAAAATATTCTCTAAAAGTTACACAATTTACAGCACCACTCATCAGTTAGAGTTACTGCAATTGCCTGTCAGTATTAACTACTGACGTCAGAATTCCATAATCATCAAAAAAGCGAATTATGCTTACTCATGTACAAATTCAAACTCTGCATAAGTTGTGTAAAACCTCAAACTTCCTTGCCTACTATCAGGTTTTTTATTGTATCACCTCAATTATGCATTATCATTATCATACTACTCAAGGTGACTTTCAAAATTCAATCGACAAATGTTTTTTTCTATTTTAGTTACCTCCTCGGTGTATCAGGATTCAAAGTAGCAATAATATTCTCAAATGGCTTCACACCATGAGGTGTGTTTTCTTGGAAGGCATCAGTTTCTATATCCCACCCCAACCCTCGCATATGGTCCTTGATGAACTATACAAAATTAGAAATAAATGTTAATAAGTACGAAAACATTTTACAGGCTTGGTAGACTAATCGACGTAAGATAAAAAAGTACACTAGTATTTCAAGTCACTTAAGTATTAATTAGCTTAAAGTTACAGCAACCTTCAGCTGTACTTACCTCTTTAACTTTAGTATGGTTTGCTGTACCAGGAACTCGTGGAATAAGCATTGGATCAAGTAAAGGCTCAAAAGGCACACGATCCCCAGCTAGTGCTAACTCCTGGTAAGTCTCAGCATCCAGTTCCTTCATTTGATGGCGGTACTGCAAGACAAAAAAATCACGAAATCAGAAAAACCAGAAAAACATATACACACTTATTGATTTTCCACTTAAACTTAACATCTAAACTAAAAGAGAGCATTTGCTTTCACTGCGTCAACAGAATTTGAGTGTGTATGTTATAAAAGAGTAGGTGAAAGCAACGAGAAACTAATACGAGGAGCATGGAAAAGCTAGCCTAACGTGAGCAAATTTGAAGTAGTACAGGCAGGAAGAAAAACCAATATAGCTGTCGTGGGAGTGAAAGTGTAAAAGATAAAAATAGCATGAGGATGTTAGTAAGCAACATAAAAATAAAAACTATCCTCTAAGTTGTAACAACTTGTAAGTGTGGGTGGCAAAGGGTAATATCAAGCGAGAGTAATAGAGACAGTTGTAGGAGGAAACTCTAGGGAATTTCTTTCGTAGGAGCTTGGCAGAGTTGACACGCATCTCAACTTGACTCCACTGCAAAATAACACGCATTTACTACGGATGGACTACATAATCTTTCTCTATTTTTTATCTTTTTATTGGTAAACTCAAAAGTGGAACGAACTGGTATTATTATTATATTCTATTTTTTCCTTATTAAGCCCACTCTCTACGTTCCTACACAAAATTTATAAATGGATACGATACCCATTCCACTCTTCCTGCAACTTGACAATCATCACTTCTATTTACGTAAGAATGATTATTTAGTATGGTATTGAATCTTACAGAATTTAGGGAAGTTGTTGGTTTTCCTGAATAATGTATCCATCTCTTTAAGACGTTTATGAACGATTGTAAGAATGACATTTTTTTATATCTACGACACAGAAATCATTTAATTGCGCAAAGTATGTTGTTTCCTTTACTCATTTAAACATTTTGAACTACTTAACTTGTTATGATTCGTGATGTTTTGCTCTGCACTGGTTGCGATTTGTGTTTCAAGAGTATCAAGAGCAACTGTGGAAGCAGCACATTAAACTCATAATCACAATATTTGTTTTATTGCCACGTTCGTTCATTGAACTTGAACTTCTAAAGAACGAATGTAATGCTAATGCTATATAACATATAACCTCTTAACACAGACATACATGTATATAACCTATTCAAGCCTAATCATAAATCATGTGGGAAAGAATTGTTTAATGCGACAAAACAACTTGAGATACAAGAAATTATGAGAATGGGGTGACACCCGTATACTGCAATAAAATTAAGCTTAGATGACGAGCTAATTTTCTTATTACGTGCTTATATGATTTGGTTTAAATAAAAAATTAACTAGACTAATATTTCCGGCCGGCATCTGTAATGCATTTGTAAATGAAAAAGGCGACAACAAACTAAAGACAAGCATCTACAAAACATTGCTGAAGCAAACATTGAACTTTCAGATGAATGAAGAATGAAATTTAATAAATCATCATTTTTGGTAACGATGATAAATACTTTATAATAAAACAGCAAGGAAGTGTATCGTTTATAGCTTTACCTTATCTTCCACCCAAGTTTTAGGAATTGCAACTGACCCCCCCTGTCGCTGTGAAATCACCAAGTAAATGACAGTGGGTAAAACCACAACAATCCCCAGCCAGACATGTTTGCGAACAGGAGAGCGCATCTTTTTCTTCTGATCTGTTTCACTATTTCCACGCACTTCCAAACTCTGATGGTATTTCCTTCGTTGGTTCGCCAGGATGATGATACCCAAATATGGATTTATATAATCAAACTATCCAAAAAAGAAACTAAACACCTAAGCACTCTCGAACACTTAGTCCCATTGCCAGTTTAACGTCCTGAAAGCAAAACAACACAAATATGATAACTAACCACAAACAATACAAATTTTTGAAAAGAACTTTACAAAATATTTTTCCTCCACAAGCGCTTACTTCTCTTCCCAACCCGGTCTTCTTCCAGACTGAGATATTGCATGCAACTCGTCTATACTTTTCTATCCTCTGGAACTCCTCCAGCTTACTCTGGCCGACGGACGGTAATCAGGTATAAAAAAGTATGTAGGTAGTTTGTAGTAGGTTGATATCTTCACTCCTTCTTGCGGTAGCCCCTGTATACTCTTTATTTCTATTCACATCCACGTCTTCAGCCCATCGGTTACTTCTTTATCCTAAAATCAATTACCACAGAGCAAATCGTGTGTGGGATGGGATGACAAGAAGCTTTAGCTGATTTTCTGTAATACATAAATAATACATGATTTACAGCATTTTAGTAGGTACTTCAAACATCTTAAATATTATTTATTTCATCCTTACTACTTTGACCACTACAAGAAAAGGTGACACAGCTGTTTTCACATATTACATAATACACCTTTTTACCAACCAATAATCCCCAACAAATCCAATATTATAAATCACAATCACACCAATCGTGACACGTCAAATGCACACACTAAAATTATTTTTTAATCGTTTCCAAAAATACTGAAATGCGCATACGGCATACACTCCTTTAACTGTAAATTTGAGGACGTCACAAACACAAAGGCGTCACCAGTATAATTATAACTATTTTTTATCTGTTGTGCATTTTTATCTTACCTGTTCTTGTTTTGTCCAAATCATCCTCATTACCAGAGTTGTTGTGATGCTGGTGCTATAGCCTGCTGGATATTGAAGTGGGAATGGTGAATGATATTTATAAATTCACAGCAGCTGCTATAACGCTGGATAAAAAGGATTGATTTATCAATTTTTGTTGAATGTTCTTAACAGACAGGCAGCTAGAGCTAGAGCTAGGTCCACGTCCAACCTATCTTGTGGTTGTGGTTATTATGGCTTCCTGGATGAATATGATTGGTTTGTAGGTGGTTATCAATTTATCACAGATATAGTCAATCAACATTTAACGCTATAGCGTGCTAGCCCATATACCAATCACAATCATTGCACAACCACAGTCAAAAGCTTATGAGCTTTTGCACATATTTGCAAAATATGAGTTTTAGTTGTAAATATAGAATTGTTAAAACCCTTTCAAATATTTATATACATTATTGGCAATTGGGATTCAGGTGTGCATGCAAGTCGTTTCAGCTGTGGAATAACTTGTCCTTTGGTGTAAAACGAGTACCTATCTATACTGCTCATGTGGCGAGCTGTGAGCATGCCAATGTTATCCTATGCTTTACAATACAATCCTTTTTGTATGTGTAAAATGCATGAACATTGTGTACTATACTGTTGTAAATGCACTTAGGCTTGGGCTATGTATAAAGATGTTGTATATTAGCATTATAATCGTAACCCGTTTAGTTACCGTTTTTCTGTATGGCATTGTTGTAGCGATTTTAAAGTGTCTTGTAATTTTATTGTACTTACAACAACTTAGTTGTAAATAGTAAATATGTATAGAGCTTATGGTGTATGTGTGATAATGATAATGATAAGTAAATGTAAATAGATGTTGGTATGAGTCGCTGCATAGCATTGCATTGTTACGAGTTTCACTTGCATTGGCCTACATATATTATATAGCATAATCAGTAAACAAAGAAATTGAAAAAAGGGTTTAAGGATGTTATAATGTGGCGGAATGTAATATGAGCGAGCGTATTGCATTTTCTATTGTTAAATGCAGTAGTGCTATGAATAGATATAATGTAGGCATGTAATGTAGGTATAAGATAACCTGTTACCTACCTGTATTCTATTTATGAGTTGGTTGTGGTTTGGTTTGTTAAATCAATGATGCGTGAAACTAACAATAAGTGGAAATTGGATGGAAACATACATAGAATGAGATCAATATTAAAATGTGTTTAGTATGTAGTATGTATATAAGCGTATATGATAATAGACAGAAGATGTAGAATGTGGATGTTTATATTAATTAGCAGAGCTGAAGTGTTAAAGTAATCAATTTGTAAGAGTATCTATTTTTATGGAGATCTTGGAAATATACATGTATTGTGTGGATTTTGCATACGCTAATTACTGTCATGAATGTCATTTCATTTGATGTTTTTTGACAGCGAGGAGCTTGGATGTTATGGAAGTGTTGGGAAGGTACAAAGGTTACTCCAAGCCTAAAGTGCCTGCCATCCATGAAGAACGTAAATATGCAATTATACGGATGTATAAGCGTTAAAGAAAGCATATTAAACGTTTAGACAGAGACAACATTGTGGCACAATAAAAATTGCACTTTTGCAATGGCACTTTTAAATGCAAGAAATTGAGTTTTTAAGATAATCATAATAAAAATCGAACAGGACTAATTTTTTCTTTCAAGGGAATCGCGGTTTTTTTCTTTGAAGGATTCTCTATTTCTCTGGTATTTCAGTGTCTGCAACTGGTATGTGAAAGATTTAAAAAATGATTAGCATCATAGACAATTACTAAGATTGCTTTCAAATCAAAATATTATGTAGTACCTGAGCTAAAGCCTCAATTTGTTTAACTTTATCCGCAGGAATTAGGGATCTTCCTCGGGCATAAATGTTAATGTCTTCAAGAACTTCGTTTTTCTCGGTTTCCAACTGCGCTTGGCTTTTGTAAATGTCAAGCTAAGGAAACATATAAACTTGTAAGATTGCCTTACATACAACAGTAGCATTGGTAATAATTAAACACCTACTTGTGCCATCGTGGTTAAAACTATCGCCATAATTTTTTCCAGAGTCCATGTGAATTATTTCAGCTTCCAACATATTGTGCTCCAATGCCACTATCACTGTGAAGATTGCAAACATAATATGAAATTAATAAAATATACCGAAAAAACAGGGATATAAAACAGAGGTTTTAATTGACACAGTACAGGCAATGTACGCTTGAAGTCTTCTCATGGAAAACTTTCTTAAAGATGGAATCTTAAATGGACGTTGCGCCACAAGCGCAATGTTGTTGTTAGCCAAAAGTTCATGCACCGGCAAGATGTCTACTTCGGATGAGGAGTAATCTTTCTAAAGCATCAAAGCAAAATTTAGCATTCTCTTCTTCAGGAGTAATTATTTGATAGTTCTTATACACTTATCGGAGCCAAAATCCCTGTTGATTATTTTACATGGAACTCTAAGGGATTGTCAGACATCGCTTTTTCTTCGCGAAATTCTTTGACAGCCAATTCTAAATTGGTGACGATTACTGCAACAATTAAATTGGCGAACACAAATCCACCTGCTGAGACGGCGATGAGCAAGTAGATTACTAACAGCTTGTCGTAGTTGTTAGCTTTATGTGGACCCTGTAATATATTGTGTTTGGAATTTTAAGAGGATATACATTGCGAGAGGTTTAAAATGCTCATATGAAACAGCAAACAATCCACGTTAAGCGTACGCCAAAATTTGAGAATTCTTCTAAAAGATCTGCCCAGCCATCTTGAGTCACGCAAATAAAGACAGTATACCATGCGTCCAAAGCATTGTTGAAGTAACGCAAGTTTATTTCCTCCAGGTCGAAAAGGATTACACCCATGACGCTCATAACCTTTTACATACACAAAAGCAGCACATTCCAATGAAATTACATGTAGGTATGTATGTATGCTATTATATGCATTTGCAAGCTAATTTCATGAGCTAAATTAAAATCAAAGACTTGCCAACANATTATATGCATTTGCAAGCTAATTTTATGAGCTAAATTAAAATCAAAGACTTGCCAACATGAAAATAATTAGCACAAGAATGATGTTTCCAATATCTCTCCCTGACTTGACTACTGTATGAGTTACAATGGAAAGACTAGCCATTGAACTGCAAGGAAAAGGGTTCATTTTTATATTCAATTTTGTTTAACTATATCTGTAAGGTTGACTTAAAATTTTAAAAAATCAACTTACCTGACAGATCGTAAACTTCGAAAGAGCTCTGACAACCCGAACAGTTACCAAAGCTCGGCTATTAGTTGAGTTTACAGGCAGCACAGCAGCCATGATAATTAGAAATACAATCGAAAAGTCTAAGATATTCCACCATACCTGTTGGAAGTACAATTAACAGGATTCCAAAGAGAAAAAAGGGAAAATATTTTTTACTGACAAATTAACAATTTGAACCTTCCAAAACAGACGAAAATCATACATCCACTTTAAAATGATTTCGAAAATAAACACACTCAAAATGACTTGATCGATAATATTGAAGCAAATGGTGACACCCGGCTTTTCTGTGACTTTTGGAAAGGTGGCAACTCCAATCATGACTGCATTTAACATGACGAGGAAAAGAATGATTCCGCTTTTATAATAAATATAGACAAAAATTGAAATGATTTTATTTGTAGATGCTCATCTTATGAGACAAAATTAAAGTTTACAATTTGAACAAACCGGAAAATGGCACTTTGCAAAATTTCATTAAGAAACGAATGGAAAACGACTTTGTGGTATTCGTAAGCATCGAGATCCACAATGTTAGCAAAGTGTTCTGCTTTCTTTTCTTTAAATCGTACTTTTTGGCCACGAAAGTAAGAGTCACATTGGGCTCCAACGTCGACGTGACAGTAAGGATCTGGGGGCTTCAGAATTTCATCATAGTAGTATTTCTTGACTTTCTTTTTCAAATGAATAAAATTGCCAGTTGTGGGTGGGTTGTTGTCATCTTTAAAATCCTTCTCAGAGATGTGGTCGTGGTAAGATGTGTAAGAAAACCGAGAACGAACTGTTCCTTTTGAGGTGATGGACGCCTTAGACTTACTCCTGGTCTTACCTTGAGACTCTCCGGTTACACTGCGGTTCTTTAAAATGCCCATCTTACTTCATCAAATGTCTTTAGGGCGGAGGCAGATCATAAACGTCTTAATACTACATTGGAGGAAGTCAGAAGCATTACCAACCAACTAATCCAACAAGCGTTTGAATGGCGTTGGATGAATTTAGGTCCATGTTTCAATGGATACCCAATGGTGAGCTGTTTCATGAAAGTTTAGTCAATTACATCTTGAGTCCAACAAACAAACCCCTTGACATATATGCATCCTTTGCGAGAGTCAATGAGCCGTTTGTGTAAGTTAAAGTTTGAATAGGTGTATATAAGTATATGTATATAAGTGAACATACAGTTTATATATAATAAGTTAACAGCGCAATTTGTTGTTTAATAATTCAATCTAAAAGAATCCAATACTGTATGTTTGTGTAACGTATTCTATACATTATCTCAAGCGATATCTCCATCATTTCTAATGTGCATAATTTTCTAAAATTACAATGGAATTCCCTGTTTACAAATGGAATTTTCCGTTAAGATTTGTACTTTTGGCTTCCATTTGGTGTTCCCCACCCTGAAACGTGAGAGATAACAATATTTGAGAGTTGGAAATAAATTGCTTGCTCTGCTATAGATCAATGTTATGAATGTTAACGTAAACGTTAAGAAAGGCATTGCACGTCACGTACATCAAGATTGGGATTTGCAAATCTTTGTACTGCGCAAAATTTTTATATTCCAAAAAGACTTGTGTCGGTATGGTAGGAATGTTTACTGAATACAAGATTGGATAAATGGCTCTTGTGCAACTGCACCTACTTAAAATCAAATTAAATAAATAAATTCCTAATGTTATGATTTTTAGCTGTAAGAAACAATTTTGTTAATTACATAATCTTACAAATCGGTGTAGTTTATGGCGAACTATAAGGTACAAACTCAATCGTCAAAGTTTTGTAATAATAAATCGGTGTGAGGTCTCATTATAGGATTGGATACGTATAATAATTAACTGAGCGTCAAAAATTATTGCCACAATCTAAGATAGAATAAACTTTTACAACTTTAGTAATTGTTCATTTACGCAGCTGTGTATCTGTCCATGTCGCGTCAACATTGAAGGAAAGAAAGTGCCAATTATTTATTATCTAAGCGTATACACACTCTTTATTATCGTTATAAATTATATAAATTCGAAATAACAGGCAAGTAGAAGAAGAGTATTAGCAAGGAAAAAATTAGTATTTTTTTTGTTTTATTGCTTCTATGAATGCCGACAGGTATAAAATAAAGATGAACAAGGTAAGGGAGATGATCAGTTTAAACAAACACGCTTTAGTTCGAAGTATGACAATAATGATGATGCACATGATTTTTACGAGATTACTATTCATACGCTGAATGAATAATTAATAACAAATGGGATCATCAGCAACTCGAAGGCTCAGGTTAATCAACGACCTCAGTAAAAACACTTGTCGTGCGTACACAAACTTAGCAAAAATCCTTCTGATTGCAAACAAACTCTACAATTTCTGAGTAAATCAATAACGTGGTTTTAGTAGTGATTAAGAAGGAAGTGTAAGGTAACAGAAACAAATGTTTCCAGACAATTATTTAAACATCCGTAAGATTTTTTTGCCTTTACTTACATACACATGCATTGTTTAGTGTGTTGAACCCATTTTTTAAAAACCCATCGACGCGTACTAAAATAATTCTTTAATAAAACCTCGGGATGAAAAGTCGATCCAAACATAATTGATACCTATACAACTCCAAAAGGAACTGTGGGTCAAAATTTAATAATTGGCAGCCTAAACCATGGCTAAAAGAAACAAAGTAAGCTTGTATTGCTATATTTACATTCTCAATGTTTTCCTCTTATTAATTGGACTCAATTATTTATTCAAGATTCTTCATATGTGTAAACATTTATTTAAACCCATAGCCCTTGCAGGACGGCTATGATAACAATGGTTTTGAAGGATGTGAAGTTGACGAAAATTTAAAACCATCTTCGCAACAGCCACCTTCATTTGTATGTGTTTTTGTACATTGTGTGGCTTGGAATTTACTAGTTTTTAAGTGTGAAGTTTGTAACGGAAATGTAATGTCATGTAACACCCTTTAATTCAGGCGGAGGCTATTCAATGCGAATCAAATAAAGCAGTAGCAGAAATTCAATATTTTCATCCCTCTTTTGAGCCAAAAGATACTGCAAAAGCGTATGATAGCGAGTCGGAGCGAGATGTTCAAGGAAAACATATTGTGAGTTTGGATTTCCAAACTATGAAAACTTTGCTTTGTACAGTAATCGAAAAAAGCTTTTAAAGACAAAACTTTAACTATACTACCAAACTAAAGGAAATCGAGGGGGTTCCAAACGATGAGAATTCTAAAACTGAGGAAGATAGGGCGCAGTGGGATAATCCTGTCGAGTTCCTACTTTCCTGTATTTCTATGTCGGTCGGCTTGGTAAGTAATTTGCAGACACATGTTATAAAAGCTAACATAGTCGACTGGTACTCAAAACTTAGGGCTTTTACGCTTTGGCCAAGTAAAAGTTTGGAACATGGTACCACTGTTCAAAGGAGTTGGTTACG
>JAHZNG010000199.1:0-12710 GCA_027744375.1 Orchesellides sinensis
AGAGAAGAGTATAATATTCCCCATATATAAATAATACACTGTGTGTATTATAAAAGTGTTATTGGCCGCGTACAATTTTATGTATAGTATGCTAGGGCTATAAACGGCGCGACGCCGCAGCTGCCGCATTTTGTGCCGGTCGGTCGGTCCGTGAATAAGTTTCTTTTTTTACCATTTCTTCTTTTTTGGGCTCCTCTTCTCTTTCTGAGTATGTATGTAATGCTATGCATATAATATGCATCCTTGTGTGTGTTCTCATGCTCTCATTGTTCTTATTGTGTTGTATTCCTATTTTTTACTCTTGGGTTTTACTACAAAACTGGCTCCTCTCTCCTTTCATAATCTATGCTTTTCTGGAATGGAATAATGAACTAAAGCTTGGCTATTTGCTATGCCTTGTGCGTGTAGCGGTGTACCTTGGTAGTTTCCATAGTTGGCTTAGTTTGCATGGGAAATTTTTGTCTTGAGAGATGTAAGTAAAGTATCAATGTAATTTTTTCATTCATATTGAAATGCATGCTTTGTTTCTATGTATATTCCTGTGATAGTTATTTTCTATGTACCAGTAGAAGCTAGTGACGGGAATTAGAAAATGTATAGCGTGAAATGAATGAAAGGATTGAGCTTTGGGGCACCGCTAAGCCTTTTACTGTGTAGAAAGTATGGAAGGCATTGCATGCCGGCTTGTTATGTATCGCCTTAACTCAAACTTTCCATTTGGCGGCAAACCTTGAACAAGCTCAAGCCACGCTTCTCACTTGTCTCAGCATCCTCCATGACTTCAATGGCCAAAGTGTTTTGCACAAGTTCTTGTGACCCCAACTATTAAGTACAACTATGGCTATTAAGTTGCGTGAGCTTTATGCATGACTTTGACTTATGACTTGCCTTAATAACATTCTCGCAAAATCTTCATTATTATCGTGATTACTCACAAAAATTCTTTGTTCATGAAAAACAAGAGTGGGGTACAGTATTGCTTTTGGTTACCTGCTGTATATGCTATGCGTCATCATCATCACCGTTGATGATGTGATCTGATCGTCTCTCTTCGGCGAATGTCAACGACTGAGAGCTAATCCGAAATTGCCGAAGAAGTATGAGATTGCTTCATCCTAGTATAACCTTTCTTTTGCGTAGGTTGAAAGCATAGGGATAGTGTAATAGAAAACATGTGATGTTATACATGGTGTATGTACGTATAACGATGATGGGAGATGAGGGAGGCTATTAAAAAGCGTCAACATGATTTTAAAACGTAAAAGGTTGCATTTTAATTAAGTTCTTATGTAAAAGAGGGGATGTTAAGGATGAATTAATTGGTGGTGGTGTTGAGTTAATGAAGAACAGATTTGGCAACTCATTTTTTCATGGGAGTAATTGGAATGTTGTATGATGTGAATTGGGGAATCCTAGTATAACCTTTCTTTTGCGTAGGTTGAAAGCATAGGGATAGTGTAATAGAAAACATGTGATGTTATACATGGTGTATGTACGTATAACGATGATAGGAGATGAGGGAGGCTATTAAAAAGCATCAACTTGATTTTAAAACGTAAAAGGTTGCATTTTAATTGAGTTCTTATGTAAAAGAGGGGATGTTAGGGATGAATTAATTGGTGGTGGTGTTGAGTTAGTTTTAAAATGAAGAACAGATTTGGCAACTCATTTTTTCATGGGAGTAATTGGAATGTTGTATGATGTGAATTGGGGTAATGTGAGTCTAATTGGTTATTTTGTTATTTGCACCTTTTGCTCATTTTAGGAGAAGGCGAAGTTCCCGGAGATGAAGGTAAGATAAACTGATTTTACACTTGTGTTTTCCATTTCCTTTTCTTTGCTTTTACAGATTATAGGCTGTCTTCGTGCAAAAAAGGTGCTTTTGGCAGAATCGTCATAGCACGCACAAGAATATTGTAAGTGTGCTTTCCTTTTAGATGTTTTCCCCAATTTTACCACTCATTCAGATATTCATGATGATATTTGTAGGAGATAATAAAATTGTAGTTAGTTGAATAAGTTTATCAACAACTATGTTAAGCAGAAATTTAATGTTTAATCAGTATTATATGAAAACGTATGCGTATGTAAGTCGCTGCTGTTGTATGCTAATAGTTCATATGTATTATATTTATTGTTTTCAGTAACTATAAAATACATATGTATGAATGAGGTAAACTAATTTGGGGTAAATTCGTGGTTTAAACAAAAGAAATGTATTTTTTGAAGTTTGCGTAAAATCTTTATCTAAATTCTTTGTCTCTGTACTTGGTACAAAAGAAAGCTAAGTTAAGCGTCAAAACGAATTTTACTGATTTTTCTTTTGATTCCATTCAATTTTTTTGTAGAAGAAGATGAAGAAGACGACGGTGAGGACGGCGATGGAGCGGGGGAAGAAGAAGAGGACGAGGATGCATAAAAAAGCATCAATTAGAGAACTGTGTTTTTTATAAGGCCCTTCAAACTATAGGATCCTAATACGTATTGAATTTAGACTTTTTAGAAAGCTCATAATTGTATGTGTATAAAAATATTATAATATGCGAACACTGTCGTATTGTTTTCCATCCTAACTTCTGGTATGACATGAAAAGAGACAGAAAACAGAAAAAGTTATAAAAAAATACAATGAAATACGAGAAAAAATATTATTACATACATATACATGCATACATCATCTTAAAATATACACTACTACGGATTCCATGTACTATAAAAATATAATAATAATAATAATGTTAATTACTCTACTATATTAATTAATTTGTATGTGAGGAACAAAGTTGACAAAAAAGGAAAAAATGAAATGATGTTATGAGAAAATGTGACACAAACGTCGTCGATACTTATTATTATTATTACTTTTACTATGTTATTATTATTATTATATTGTAACTGTTACAGTAGATGATGTTCAACAAATTTTTACATGTGTGAATGGTATTTTTTTGAGTCACATGATGGTGGTTGTGTGAACAAAATAGTTTTTTTGACATGATGGTTCGGTTTGATGTTCAAAACTAAAAAACAGAAAACAATTTTTATACGATTACACTTATAAATAGTACTGGCTGATTGTTGTTTATGGTTTATTGTTATTATTATTATTATCACCAAAATTGGTTCTAAATGTATGGGATTTTTTGTTTGTTTTAAAAAAATTGTTTTTTAAAAAATTGATGGATCGTAAAAAAAAGTTTACAATTTATATTATATACAATATTATTTTACACACAGGTTGTTGTTTGTTATTCATGTAATTTTTTTGCGTGTGTTCCATCAGACTTTTAATTTAGAATCAACGGGAAAAAATGAAGCAACTAGAGAAATTTACTTATTTTTCATGCTCGGTTTTTAGGGTCATTTATATATATTATACTGTACATATAGTATACATATATATAGCGCTATGTGTATTATCAACTGATGATAATATATCCAACAAATATTCACTTTCTTTTAAAAATCCTCGATTTAGTTTTTCATGTTAACCATAAATACAAAATAATGTTGTAGGATCTTAAATATAAAACAGTGGGTACCTCTTATGTGTTTTACCTGATCATCACTTTATACAAGTGCACGTATTGTTTTTAATTGTTTTCTTCTGTAGTTGACACGATGGTTTTCAAAAAAAAGTAATTTTTGTCCAGCAACAAATAGTTTAGATAATTTACTAACTAAACTACCAGCAAGGTTATAAAGTGCTAGACGCCTCATACGATATAATATACATCTACATACATAATGTGCATATAATATGTGGGTTTGGAGAAAGTAATAGGAAGAAAACTTTTTGAACATATTTTAATGTGTCTGTGGTGTACAGTATTCGTTTTAATACAAAATATTCCGAGACTTACTTATTATTTTATTGTCATCAATAATCATCCCACCTTTTTACCTTCACATATAAACCGTGTGTATTGTGTGTATCTTTTGTATCATAAGATTTTTTCATGAATATTATCTTACATAATACCAATACCAACCAATTTTACAATGTACATTAAGAATATATTATATTATTCTTCACTCTTTAAAAATGGGAACATAAGATGATAATGCATATTATGATCATAGATATACATACATGAGTGTTACGCAGATTTATGATTGTAACATTCTTCAGCCGGATTTACCGGAAAATTTATTAGGAACTTGCATGCATACTACCAATACATTTTTAGTTGAGTCTTTATATGTCAAGCATAGTTCCTGCTGTTTTCTGTTACAAAAAATCATACTTAGGTTTCAAACGAACATGTGCGTGTGCAACCAAACTTCACATACCGATTTTGCTCTCCATATTTTATCTCACTGCATAATAACTCGTTCAAATGTGCTCTTGCATCGCAATTGTCGTTTTCTTTCTTATTTTCAGGGACTTGTTTTTATACGGGTAACTTTCCTAAACCGGGAAAGCATTTTTATTTCATAACTATAAATGGCGTTCACATTAAAAACATGATTGGCTTTGCAGAAGTAGTACTGCGTAGAGATCATACTAAAGCAGGCGTGTACAGTAGGAAGTAATAATAAATATATTAGATCGTTTTGGTTGGAAAGTTGCGTTCACTGACAGCTACGACGACGCATTAATATATAAAAACACATACACATGAGTTAAGTACTTGACTTATATATTACCATGAAACATCATCGACCTAAATACATTCATATTAAAGCACAAGCAAGTATTATAGAATATATAATTCAATTTCATGCGGAAAAATGCGTCTACCATCTTCTTTCCATCATCATCACCACGTAAATCGATACGATTGGCAAAGAAAGTATAGAATAGAATAGAACATTTATATTATAAGGTCTGCATATTCAACAGGGAATTAAATGGGATTTCAATACACATATACAAAATGTATATTTGGCTTGAGCTTACATCATCACTCCGTGTTTTCCAAAATATCATAAGGACAGGAAGGGAAGTACTAAGTACATAACATTTTTGCAGTAGTTTACACAAAGATATTATGCTGTTCAAATTGAGATTTTTTAGTAGACTCACTCGTTGGTTTCAGTTCAGACTGCTATTTGCTATGGTGCTTTGTCAGGTTTCGTCCAACTTCGGGAATTTTCTCTTCCTATTTTACCCGTTTTTTGTCATCGTAATGATGAAGGTGATGATGATGATGATGAGGCAAGCGCTATAAAGTTCATCTTAGTGTGTTTTTAAGCATGCATGTATGTATGTATAGTAAAAAGTGCAGTTTTTTGTCATCGTAATGATGAAGGTGATGATGATGATGATGATGAGGCAAGCGCTATAAAGTTCATCTTAGTGTGTTTTTAAGCATGCATGTATGTATGTATAGTAAAAAAGTGCATGTCATGTCGTGCCATGCCAGGTGCATAAGAAATGTCATTCTACTCTCCTGTAGGTTCATATGAAAATTGTCAAATATCCTCAAGAGAGGTGAAGAAAATATTTCTTGGCAAGGAATCCTTCACTTTGTACTTTCATAACACAAACGTTGTTGGCTTCACTTCCTCCCTTTTAATTATGTTTTTCTGTGCATCATCTACGTGATTTTCCCGTTTCATTTCTCTTAACAATTAGTTACACTAAAACTATGTGCTGGTTTTATTTAATCATCATCGTCAGTATGCAGGTATAAATATATGAACTTGTAATATGAAAAAGGATACGACGCTAATGGGAAGATAATACAGAAATGAGCGATTTATAATTGTAAATTTAGATAATAAAAATGTATGTAAGCTATGTATTAAGAGAATCGTGAAGTATGTGTCTAGTATACATTAATGTGTACATAAAAAATAAAGAGAACAGTACAGTACAACCATCTCATTCATTAATTGATCTAAATAAATAAAAACGATTTTATAAAAACTACATTTTTACCATATAGTGTACAAATATACTTTACATGTTTTTATATATTTCAAGAAAAAACAAAGGTACTGAAAAATATTTTGATTGATTTTATTATAAAAAAAGAGAAAAAGTTGATAAATGTGACAAATAAATATAACCAAGATGAGAAGAATATGAATGTACAAAATGATTTTTTAGCATGAATTCATTATTGTGGCTCATTATAAATAGCCTGAAGTAAATCCAAGTATATTCACATACTTTCCCTTACCTTTTTTGGTAAAAAATTGGTAAATTGGTAAATTCAGGTAAAAATAGATGCAGGTGAAACAAATTCTTATGCATTAATATAGGCCATCTGTTGGAAAAACCTTGTGTATTGCCAAAATATGCGTAGATTATACTCATGTGTGGCCTAAAGTTTCTGCGAAGGGGCCACTGGCGAATTTTTCTTTGCAGCCAACACAGTTTAGATGCTTTACCATCTACACGTTTTCGTATTGGACTCGGGACTTTCTTTCTGCTAGCCGCTAGTTTATCTGTAGCAGGCTTATAGGGATATAGATAGTATAGGGTTGTTGTCCTTGTTGTCGCTGCATACAATTATAATTACCATCTAATAAAAAACTTTGGGAAAATTATTTAAAAATGTATCAACTTTGTTTCCTGCAGCTTTATGTCCTCTTAATTGCCACAACATCCTTAATAACGTTTAAGGTTTTATGAATTTCATAAATGGGTATTTTCAATAAAAACGAGAAACATGCTTGCATTTTCTTCAATGAGGAGGAAACCGATGAAAGTTAGCGAAAGGTCTTGTACAAAGCTAATGATGGACGAGAAACTAAAATTGACGGAATATACACAGTTAAGTTTTTTTAAAGTTCAGCTTGCATGAAACTAATATAATGTTGGTTCAATTTCACATTCATTCAATTTTTCGGTTTCCTTTTTCTTTGCTTGATGCTTCAGATATTATGCCTTTTCTACTGACTTCAGTTTATATTAAAAAGAGACTGAAGAGTTCATTCGTATCAAAACTATCTAGAATATGCTTTTACTTTGTCATGATTCTATCAAAAAGAAGAAACAAATTGCCAAGTAATCGAAATATATTCTTGTTCCATTATAAATTAACTTGCTTGAATTTATTTATTGCAAATCCAAAACTGCTTCCATTACAAAATGCCCATTGCCAGTTTCACCAAAAACTAAACTACCGTCTTCATGCTTGCATTCGTCAAAGTTCAGTCGAGATACTTCTTTAAATCCAAGTTTCTCCCCGACCTTGCGAGATAATGGATTAGTGAATGTACTGGAAACCAGGACGTGTCCTTGAGATTTTAGCTCTTCTATAACTATACGAAACATCTGAGTTGCCAATCCTTTACCACGAAATTTCTTATCTGTTGAAATTATATACACCTCCGGATAAACATCAATCCCCCGTTCTTCATGAATGTTGTATTTTTGCGACGAGAGTCTAAGCACATTTCCAACAATCTTTGTCGAAGGGGAATGTGGCTGATAAGCTGGCAAATTTTTCCCTTTCTGACGTAACAAGATAATTAGTACAGATGCAATCTGAAATAATTATTTAAAATTTAAAATACGCTCAACGCTAGCATGGATGTACTGAAATTATCAGATCTGCGTGTGTACCTTATTCGGCTGATCTAATGGAAACGCTAAGTAGCTTCCATGATTAAGATTTAGAACATCTTGTATATTTCTGCCATTGTCTGCAATCCTATCTTCGGGATTTCCAAGAATTTTCTTCATTGGTTCATCGGGATAAAAGTGTTGCTGCAAATGAGAAATAACTGCAGTGTAATCAGATTTCACAATGCGTTTAAAGCCAAATCCATTCCATTCTTTGGAAACCAGTTTTCCATCAGTGTAGCTCATTTTGCTGTTCAGACGCACTGAGGGGGTTCTACAATTTCTAGTTGCCGTTTTAAATTCCCAGATAATTCACACTTCTGAGTAAAAACAGTTAAGGTCTTTATAACTGGTGCAAGTATGACACGACAAGACAAATGCATACATTCATACGTATGTATACAGGGCCATTGCTCAATCATCGGACCGTCATTTAATTATATATTACTAAAACTAAGCATCGCACAAGGATAATTTTATAGAAATCAGAAACTACGGTTTATGCAGAATTCGGCCAAGGCAAGGTATCGATTTTACCATAAACCTTCGAAAATCTAACCCTTTCCGGGTACTTGAAAAAATTCATCTCATTTTAGCAAAGAAATTTGCATACCAACTGAGCCTAGTAACCAAATTTCCTCATTGAAAATGGTAGGTAGGCTTTAGTCAGTAACCATTTGCCGAGTTTCAAAACAATTTGAAAATGTTGCCAGGCAATGTTGTTGAGTTGGTGTGCAAAAGATGAATTTTTTCATTTTAAAGATGACGGTCCGATGATTGAGCAATGACCATGTATGTACCAGAACTGAAATCACGAATATGAATGAACAAATCTGCTAATATTTATAATCAGCGGATATTATATAAGCAATGTTGAAATTCTATTGATACTCATAATTTGTGATTTCCCAGAGACAAGGATTGGAGTAGAAATATATCTATCAGTACATGGAAGGTTAGATCATAATGATTACGTATGATTGCATTGATGTCGTCTCATTTAGTAATCAATTCGGTATGAGCTGTATATTAAAAATGTACATATGTACACATGATACAGATATAAGATTTAGAAAAACACTACTTAAAAGATGGAAGATAAACTTTAGGCAATCAAATATACACGTACATATATACAAACGCATCAAATCATTTATTTCAGAGTACTAAAATCTTGTCGTTCCCATTTATTCCATGAATATACCTTGCCTATATATGTATATTATTGTATATGAACAGAATATAATAAAAATCGTTAGTAACATTATAATACCATAAATACATAAACATTATCATCTGCATCATTAGTTTGACTATAAAATGAAAAATCACACAAGTAAGAACATTTGACAATTGAACATTTTATGCTAACAATCTCCCAACGCAGAAAATTAAATTTTAAGTTATCATAAGAATACAACAACCATTCTAGTTATAGTACATAAATACATAAATTAGCAAAAAAATCCACAATTTCAGGCTCTAAACCATACATCAATTTTTTATCTCATCGGTAAAGCACCGTTCCAACTTTTGAATCATCAAAACCGAACCGAATTTTCTTTAATTTTGGTACCACACTAAAAAGCTTCTTGATTTTGAGATTATCTCGTGAAAACGGCATCTTTCCATGTGAACGACTGTTTCCGGGACTAAGAACATCCAATACTTCCACACAGGGGCACTTTAGCTCAATCAGTTGCAGAAACAAAGAACTGCCCAAGTTAGATGCTTTGGTACTTAGGTGCTTTAGCTTGTACAGCGGCATGGGCTTCTTGACTTCCCAAAACTGCGACACGAAGGAAAATTCTGTGTCCAATTCTAGCTTTGTAAGACTTTCTGAGAAGTAGTTCATAGTTTTCACCAACTCATTTCCATCCCAGTTTTCTCCAAACTTTTGGACAAGTTGTAGTTGCTCAAGTTGAAAACTAATTCGTGATAATTTTATGAGACTGGCAGTTGTGACGCCAACGACTCTCAGATTTTTTAGACTGGGTAAGAGTGAGTCGATCATAATTGGCTCTAGCAGGTTCCAAACTTCCCCCGGACAAATCAGTGTAGTAATCTGGGATCCATAAGCAGACAAGAGACATACCGCAAATGAGACTGAATATCCTTCGTTGTAGCTGTAATTCAAGGTGTTGAGATTCGATACGGGTGGAAATGCGATTGTTTTCAAGACATATGGATAATCATCAGGACATATTGGTACCGGCGTAGGCTTCTCGGTATCCCAATTACCATGAACTTTATCAGTCTGTACCATGCTGGATTTCCAATCAATAACTAGAGCTTTGAGATTACTTAGACGGGCTAGAATCGCCGGGAGTTCTTGAAAATACTTAAGAGGTACTAGTACGTTACCAGGTTCGACTCTCTCCTGGCAATTTGTGAGGATGTGAGTAAAGCTGCTCACATGACTTCCCCTCTCATAATCCAGCAAACTAAGTGCTGCTTCTAAACCATCTCCACCGGTAAACTTGAAAAAAATGGTGCGTCCAATGAATAGATTTCCCCCATGATCATTTCCGAACTTATTTATAAAAGTTTCCGTGTTCATCACTAGTACAGCCTCTCCAATTCTCATTTGACCACGAGGACCCTGAAAGTTTTCGAATCCTCCATCTCCATCGATGTTGAAAATTCTATTACGATGGCCTTGTCCTTGTCTTGGTGGAGGGATGACTATAGATCTCAAGTTAGAGAACATGTAGGATTTGCGTAGAAGTCTGATTATACTTGCAGGGGCGTATGTCCGGTAAAACCACTGTCGTTGAAAGGATTCACTTATCTTCGACGATTCAAGAGCACGCTCCAATACCCGATCAATTGTTCTTTTCAGCTGACTGCAAACCAACCGACACGCCAACACAGTCTTAGGAGGGAGATATTTAACTAACAGTGGGAATATCTGAAGTGATTGAAAATAAACAAATTTCCAAATTAATTTCCTGCATGTACTAAATTAATTATTCGCAATTTCAAAATGACCCTTACCAACTGATAAATTATTACATCGTCGGACCTAATACAATCCCTCCACTCCACGCAGGTGAGCATCGCACTGGCAATATCTTGTGGATCCTCCAGAAGACAAAAGACTTTCTCTAACATCTGAAACGAGTAAATTTCATCACTACTTAATAAATTACACATACAAAGACTACGTATTAATATAAAATGCCACTAATTCTTTATATAAAGAAAAAATAATTATAGTACCTCTGGAGGCAACCTCGGCGCCTCCCTTGCCGGAACAACTTTTCTCCTAACTGACATGATCAAAATATGACTTTAAATAACTAAAATAATTTTTAAAAACGTGTAAATTATTAGAACTGAACTCTGACCCTTTGTTTACAACTTTGGTTTTACAGAAATGCGACCAAGAAGCAGGACAAGAAATGTCCGTATTTTTTGATGCACCCGGCACCAACTAAAAGCCAGAGGGAGGTGCTTAGGTGCTCGATGCTCCTCTGAACTGCATGCTTCAAGCTCAACACTGGAAAATGCCAATGCAATGGAATGCCTTATTGTCTTGCCTCGAGTAACCCCATCCCAACACGTGCTCGTACTACATTTATGAGTACCGATGAACAAAATGTATCTCGCGCCGCTTACAATCTAACTTTAAATGTATTTTACTTGTTCTTGTTAATGTATTTAAATGCAAATGAACTGATAAAACATATTCATGGTTACTTTTGATGAGTTATTTTACTAGACAGTTATTGTAATTAGGATTACGTAGTATTAAAAATTAAATTTAAAGTAGCAAACGCACGCCGATTATAATTACAACTTTAATTAAATTTAATGTGACCGAACGCAAATGTACGATAAACCAATTTTACCTCAAGTGGCAGTTCAGGTAGATCTTTCTGTGGGGTGTCCTCCATTGATGCTTGCCTGTATTGAAAATAATTACATATAGTAACTTGATGAAGCAGGTAGATATTTAAATCCTTTGCCAATATATGTCACCTTTTCCATTGCTAAGCAATTAATTATAAACGCTGGAGAAAATGAAGTATGAACAATGCTGTAACTCCAACTTTTAACGACTGCCTAGGCTAAGACCAGAACTTTAGTTTTTGGTTTGTAAAAACAATTATCGGTATTACCATTACTAATTACCATTCCGAAACAAAATCAAGCGAAGACATTGAAATTTCAATAGCAAAAATTGTTACTTCAATTTTTTGTGGTAAACTTGGCCGTTATGCGATTGTCTGTGTAATGTTTTATATAGTATTCGAATTCAGTTGCATTCACGCATGCGTAGTTATTCGAGGGTACACGAAACGAAATATGCACACAACAAGCATTTGCAATTACATCAGAAAGTCATAATTTTGGTTGGGGATGATTTTAAAACAGATTTACTAAACCTCAAGGTTGTGCGGTGCGCGAGTTCGAATTGCAGTTTTCACCTTTCTTCATTATCTTGTATGTATTTTAAATATATTCAGGGTTGATTTTAAGCTTAAATGCATTTAAATGTGTAGCGTGGGTATCGAGAAATATCCATTTCGTGCGCACAGCAAGGCAAGCATTACAACTTGCTTCGTAAAACGTTGGGAATCGAAAACTAAAATGGATTAATTAATTTTCGTTACTCAGCCAGCGTGCATTCGCACTTGATTTCCCTTTAGTTAATAAGCTTATACAATTTTCGTCAACCATTCAAAATTTAGGCTGAATATAACCCTGAATAAAATTTTTGAAACCCTTTAACAGGCAGGACAGTGAAATTAAGAGAAACAAGTGGTGCTCGTTATGGAGAAAAGAGAATCCAAGGATGGCCAGAAGGCCATCTGTCTAAATGATGAAGTTTACAGTGATCTGGAGTTATGTCATTTATCATGTGGATCCGAATCCGAACAAACAGTGAGAAACAAGATTGAGAAAAAGGCGGTGATGACTTTTTTTCAGTTCTTGGAGCTGCAGAGGATTTGGAAGAAAGCGAGGGTTGGAGACCGTGCATTTCCCATCTAAATTTTCTCTACCGGTACGTTCTTATCTATTACTAGAAAACGGGAGTAGCCAGCTACTTTTAGCGTAAACTAATTAATTAAAACTCTCCAGAATGTTAAAAATGGGCTCCGTTCAAAAGTTTTGCCCAAATAACTGTTTTTGAGAAAAGTGGCCGTTACTCGTAGACCGTTGTAGGTTTTCAAAATCTGAC
>JAHZNG010000200.1:0-22315 GCA_027744375.1 Orchesellides sinensis
TCGAAACCAAAAAATAAAAATCAACCGATTTTTGAGGAATCAGTGGCCTTTTGTGCAGGGTAAGATTTGTATTCGATAGATTCGATCATCAACCCATAAACTACTTTTCGTTTTTACTTTCATGATAATGATAGCATTATTATTTTCCAACTCAGGTGTGTGTCGGCAGTTTGAGGTTGCTCTTGGCGGTAAAAGCAAGGAAACCGGTTCCTCAGCTTCACAGCAATCTACGAAACGGAAAACCGGAAACAAACAGGACATGCGGGATAGTTCGAGTTTGAAAAAAGTTGAAGAACATCATAAATCGGACTTGGACATAGATGATGAGCCAGACTGGTCTAGTCAGAAGGCTACACCTGAAGGTTAGCTTTAAAACACTCGAGTTTACATAACATTAACACCCACTTGCATAACTTGGTCTATTTATAATTTATAATTAATTTGTCTATTATTGTTAACAGGTCACTCTAAAGGCCATTTTCACAGCCCGGAAAAAAGAAGAGAAGTCTTTAAAAAATTGAAGCCAGAAAGATCCAGCCTGTCTATATTGTTTCGGCTTGATTGCCCGCATGTGCAATGGGCAGCAAACTTTAAAGTTGAAGGCATGAATACATACGTCTTTGTACTCAAATACTTACCTTGCTTGGATTCCAATGGACTTTAGGTTAATAAACTTGTTTAGGTACACTTGTTCTTAACTGTCGTGCGGAAATGATCTAAAATAACCTTCTTAAAGGTTTTTGTTTACCTGAACAGGTTTATTGTACCACTTTGAAATTTAATGCAATTAAGGGACGTTGGAATCCGGGTAGGAGGGTATAGTTATATTGGAACAAAGACAGTAATTAAATACTTTTCTCACAGGTCTGGATGTTTCGCTATCACAAACATGTAACTTAGATACGACCTTGCAACTGGTCATTTTCTTCTTTAAAACGTTTCCAGAATTTAACAAATTTTTAAATGATCAAGCTCTTGGAAATGCAAAAGATGCTAACATTTTGAGGTGCATACAAGCGTTTCTGGACGAAAGGGACGTTGGAATCCAGGTAGGAGGGTATAGTTATATTGGAACAAAGACAGTAATTAAACACTTTTCTCACAGGTCTGGATGTTTCGCTATCACAAACATGTAACTTAGATACGACCTTGCAACTGGTCATATTCCTCTTTAAAACGTTTCCAGAATTTAACAAATTTTTAAATGATCAAGCTCTTGGAAATGCAAAAGATGCTAACATTTTGAGGTGCATACAAGCGTTTCTGGACGGTGACCAAAACGAAGGGAAAAAAATTTGGGTTTTAGATGTTATTAGAGTGGGTGATATTAAAGAAGACATGAACATGAGTGGGTTTGAAAGAGAAAATGGTTATCAAAATCTCGAGCACTGGCTTCCAGTAAATAGAATGCTCCATTGTAGAACCGAGGGCTGTGAGTTTTATATGCAAAAAAGAAATACCCATGAGGTCTATGGTCCCCAATACAGGTACTCATCATGGAGTATGTTGGATATTTACGGAAAGCGAGCAGAAGAGGTCCTTGATAAAATTAACAATCCGCATATTGAGCATGGGAAAAAGTGTAAAGGATGTGGTGGGGTGCACTATGTAGAGTATGAGTTGCCCATTATCTGTCCTGTACTTATATATGCTATACCAGGCGCTAGTTCAATAACTACTGACGCGAACTTACCCTTGATTCAAACAATACAGGGCATCAAACACAGAGTTGTAGCTTATACTACAAAGCACGGAAATCATTTTAAGAGTAATGTTATTTTTGAAGGGCAGAGAATTGTTTTTGACGGTCTTAATAAAGGCCCAGTGCTGCAGAAATCCTTTGTGCATGCTCCTGTTACAGTCTGTCTGGCTCATTTCGGATAAGTAACTGATTTCAATTACTTGCATTTTAAACAGATTTATTTCCTGTAGTTGAGAGAAAGCAGGTAGAGAAAAAGTAGAAAAAAGTAGAAAAAAGTAGGGACACAGTAAAAATGTAGAGAAAAAATAGGGAAACAGTAAAAAATCTATAGAAAAAGTAAAGAAAGAAGGAGAGGAATTATGTAGAGAAAATTAGTAGAGAAAACAAGTAGAGAATGCAAGCAAGAAAAGCAAGTAGGGTACAAGTAGGGAGAACAAGTAGTTATTAAGTGCTATAATTATAATATATTACAATATAATATATTATTGTAAACTACCATTAGTAAATGCTTCTCAAATAAATTGTTAGTTAATAAAAAATTTAAATTCCATTGACTTTTTTTGTTGTATTTTGTTTTTAAAACTTTTTGTTTTACTTTTCACTAAATAATACACCCTTTTCATTTTTAAAGTACTCATAGTTGTTCATTACATCAGTTTAGTAAGTGCTTGAAGTACTCCAATATAATGTAAATGTTTAATAAATGGCATATGATAGATGATAATGCACTTAGTGGAAGTGAAGATGGTGGGTTGGAGGATGCAATTGGTGGGCTGAAGGGGGCCAATTGGTGGGCTGGAATTTAGTGGGCTGGAGGGTGCAATTGGTGGGCTGGAATTTAGTGGGCTAGAGGGTGCAATTGGTGGGCTGGAATTTAGTGGGCTGGAGGGTGCAATTGGTGGGCTGGAATTTAGTGGGCTAGGAGGGTGCAATTTGGTGGGCTGGAGGGTGTGTGCCATTTTTGTTGTTGAGTCATTTGGCAATTTGCTGTTGTCATTGAAGCTGCTGAGTTTGGAGTTTGTTTTGATTTTTTGTCAGTCTCAAAAAAATTATTTTGATAATTAAATTGTGACAGGGCAAGTGACTGAAGGAAGTTGAAAGAGGAGAGAGACGTTGCCAGAATTATTCACATAAAAATATCAGCTGACAGTCAACAGTTATCGGGGTGGGAGTCAACATGGTGTCCACTTTTGGAGAGATTGTGTACGAGTCGTCACGGGCTTTTGCGGATGATGAGGAGGAGGAGTTTACTAATCAATCATTGTTAAGGTAAAAACTTGGTCATAGCATAAAAATATCTGGTGATTTATTTATGTGGAGGAGTATTAATTATTGATTAAATTAATTCATAATTTTGTGATTATTTTTTGAATAGGTTGGAAGCCGAGCCAACTCCAGAAGGAACCAAGTTCTTGGAGACGGGAGCGGGGTCACAACCACCTGTGTTTTGTGCGTTTGTGGGGAAAGTTGCAGTGGGTGAGTGGATAACACAAGATAAGATGAATTGTAAAGAAATATTGAATAAGAAATGTGTAATTTTTAATTTTAATTGTTTTTAGGTTTTGGAGATGGCTTTATTTATGATAAGAGCGGGTTTGAGTTACTCGCCCAGGTATTCATGGGAGGACTGGAGGAACATGCTGTTGACATGTATGTAACCCAGCCGAAGAAGAAGCCCATTGCGAGAGTGTACCGTGGGGGGAAGGATAAGCAAAGTCCAGTTGTGTTTGCCCTTTTTAACACGTACGGAGTTCCACGGTATATGGCGAATGATGTTTTGGATAAGGTTAGTCAAATTAAATGTAACTATGGAATATAAAAGGTGTTTTGTTACTGAAATGTTGAGTAATGGGTTCATAATTACTTTTTTCTTCTAGATTGTTGACTACATCAACGCTTGCAGCCGCGTCTTTGTGTTCCACTCTGACACCATGGCGTACTACCAAAGTGATGAGAGCTGTGAGAGACAAGTGTTTTATGCGGCAAGCTCACGATACTCCAGGTCAGAGATTCCAGCGTCTGCTCGAGCATTACCACCACCGAATGTGATTGGAGGAGTGAGTGCTGCTGTATTGAATCACTGTGAGCTGACTGATAAGCCTGGATTACTCTTGGCGAGCTATGGTGAAAATGAGCTGGTTGATTCCATTTCTCTTCAGCCCTTTGCCGATCTGATTAAGAAAGGACAGAAGGAACAGAGCCAGGAGGGGTTTACCTTGTCACAAGTGTTTTCGCAGCTGGAGAGGAGTGTTTCGCTGTCTTTGAAAAATAACGTAAACTCTGTGGGTATTAGTAATTTGTACATTTAAGATTAATATGGTGGATAGTAAAATGTATGTTTAATACAGTTTTCAGAATTAGTTTATGAAGCGACCATAATTATTTTCACTTCCACATTTAGCATAAAATTTTCAAATCAAATTTTTTTAACGTTTAACGCTAATTTTTTATACGTTTCATACATGCAAATCGCGTCAAGGTAGGCAATAAGTTTTCAATATGTAAAGATAGGCCAAATCCAGATGAAGCAGGAAATCTGAAAAAGGTGAATATTTTGTAAGTTTTATATTGTATAGATTCGAATACTCACATATGCTTCTTTTTGCTTTGTAAGGGTAGCTTAGTTGGAATTAACACTACGCTGCAATTTATTTTTTTTAAAATGTGTGTCTTTAACTTTCCTAATTGTAATTTTAGTTGGTTGTTGCCTGATTAGTTGAAAACAGTCGTTCACGTACCCGCTTAGCTTAATTAAACACAAACGAATTAATTTTCTCTATTTATTATGTAAAAGTTACAGCTAAGACCATTCTGACAGTATGATACTCGATAAGACAAATCAAAGATTTTGTTTTGATTTTGAAGGAGAAGAACGCGACTGGGGCTATAGCAAGAAGAATGGCTGCGATCAATGCCAAGTATTTAGAACTTCAAAAGGAGCACGATGAACTGGAAAAGATTTTTCTTCCATCAAAGACCGGCCGTGCCCTGCTCTACCAAAAGTATCTACTGCCGGTTTTACACAACGTAGAAGGAAAATTAGTGAATTTAAAACATCAGATGGAATTTCCAAATTACTTTGAAATTTTACCAGATGAGGTATTAACCTACAATTTTGAATAAGGTAATGTAAAGTCAATGAGTGACGAATGATATGTGAGCTTACCTGGCCTTTTGCTGTTCTTGTCCACAGGTGATTGAGAACGTTTTAGGACGTTTGACTGATCCCCAGGATTACCTTAACGTTAATAATACTTGCCAGCGGTTCAGAAAAATTCTTGAGCCATTAAAAACCAAGCGGTTGTTTGCTGGGGTAAGAAGAGCTATGTATATTTTAATTTTTGCAATAGCATAGCATAATGTTTAAGCTGAATGAATATTTTATTAATATGACTTTTGAAAAATTTCCAGGTGGTAGCTAACGTCATGACAGCCTTTCCATGGAAGAGACGCATGCAGATGACGCTGAATGCACGTAGAGTATGTTGTGATTGGAAAAAGGCGACTGACAAAGTGCTGGAGAACCGGCATTTGCTTGTGTGTGATGGGTTCAGCTCGTCCTATAGAACGGCGGAGATTGCAAGTCGCCTCAGTTGGCAATTTGTAACGGATAATTATTATGAACCGGAAGCGGATGACTTTTTTGTCGTTTTGGATTCTGAGAAGAAGTTGAATAAATTTGAGAATGCGTTCAAAAACTGCACGGCTAATCCATTTGTCGGAAGGGCTGTAACTCTAAAATTTTCGGAAGACTCAGTAGTCACAGCTGAGGAAAATGATCAAGATGTGGATTGGGAGGGTTTGGCAAAGTCATACTGGATCCGAGTGGTACAGTTTTTGAAAAAGTTTGGAATGCATGTTTGGCACTGTCGACTGAATTTGGAGTATGAGCGAATAGAGTGGAGTGATTTTTGGTCTATCCTACGAAAAATTTGGGCCCTACTTCCCAACCTTAGAAAACTAACGCTGATGGGAATGTATGATTGGCAATTTTATATTAATGATGAATCACAAAAAGTTGTTGAAATGGCAATGGAGGAGACGTTGACTAGAGATCCGTTTCCTGAACTACCTCAATTGGTTAGCCTTCGGCTGGGTTTTATGCCGCGACTTTTTTACAGATGCATCTTTCCTGTATTGCGCCTGCGTCTTCGTCACTTGGACTTTGTAGAAGGGCGTACATTTTTTGAAAGAAACCCACTAAACTGTATACTTCCAAACCTAGAAGTTTTTGAGTGTCACGATGTTGATTCTCCTGATCTCAATGTCATCCATGTAGAATGGTTGGCAAGGTTGGATACTCCGCTTCTGAAGAAACTCAACGTATTACGTATTATTATTAGTGATGAAGATATGTCTCGACAACTACTGGAGACTTTGAAACGCTTTTCACCTACACTGAGGGAACTTGCCTTACATTTAGGTTACCAGCGTGAGACGTCAGAAGTAGTGTCTCCTTGGCTTTCAAATCAGTATCTTTGCCAAGGCGCTAACCTGAATTTCTCCTGTCTTCAAATAGTGGTTTTAGCAAACTGGCCACATAGTTTTGATTTATTGCTGTATACACCAGCATTGCAGTCATTGGAGATCAGGGCCTACTGTAAAAAGTTAAGCCATCTGTACGGCATTGTTCAGGATGGAGAAACATTTCAAATTCATGGGTTTTTAAACCGGATGTACGAATCGAACCTGTGGAAACTTAAGCCTCGTCTGATGGAAGTAAAAATCACTCACTGTGATCCAGCATTGTCGTATACAAGGCAAGGCTACGAACACCACGCGAAAGTTATGTCTTTGTAAGCAGGAGCAGGAAATCAAAGAAGTTTATGTTAATGGCTAAGTTTGTGAATGTAGGTTTACACTTGATCTTGTTTGCTTATTTTTTTAGATGCGATTTGAACTATGAATTTGGTAATGAACATTTTTCTTCTGTAGTACAAATTGAATTTTACTTTTACAAAGCAATTTGTTTAGTTATTGATTTCTATTTAATAAATTATGTTCCTTTCCATGTATAATTTGTCTCAGAATAATAATTGCGTAAAATAATGATTTTTTATTTTATAAAAACCCATATTTTTTTATAAAACTTAGAAGCATCAATCAACCAATTAATTTTGAAAAGAAGCCAGGCTTTTTGGTAGTCGTTGTAGTGGTGCTTGAAGGCCTATCATCCTCCTTGAAGAGAACCTGAATGGGCGCTGCCTCTGTGGTTGTAGACGACACTTTGGGTGGTGCTGCTGAAGAGGTGGGCTTCAATGTTGTGCTTGAGGAAGGCACACCTCCTTGGTTAGGCTTAGGTGTAATATCATATCCAACAGTGGATGAACCTAGTTTAACATTCAGCTGGGATTTAAATGTAGATGAGGGGAGTAGACTTGGCGGGGAGGTGGTGCCCTTCAATAGTCCAGCTGGGGAGTGGGTAATTGGGTTCACTGCGGGATTCTTTGGCATAGTATGGCCCACAGCAAATTTTCCATAATTACTTGGTACAGTCTCCTCTCCAAGATCCATGCTGTCCCATACTTTAAATGTGGGGGCGGTGATGGCTGCTGCATGGGAGGGACTTATGGAGTCTAATTCATACCACTGGAGGGATGATACTGATTGGGAGGGTTGGACTGGTGTCCATACTCGTTCTACGCCGTCAGTTTTCTCCGCTGGTTTTCTATTAGGATAAAAAATAATCACAATTTTTATTTTGTATTCATATTTGCATAAAAATCTCGTATTTTTCCTGTTTTTACCCTGTTTTCGCAAATTCAGTCCAAATCTTAACCATCTTCTCAGAAAATGCTGTGTTCTTATCTCCTTTCTTTAATTCAGATAAACTTTGAAGGCCAATGTTGAAAAGATACGGGAGCTCATCGTTGTGGACCACCCCTCTCATTTTGATCTTATCACGAACGCCCCACTCATCCAGGAAACTATTGGCTCCTTGATGGTTAAGCGAGTACAGATATACTGGAGCATACTTAGACTGCGCCAGTGCTGCATGAGCAGTGCAATGAATGAAGTTCCTGTCTGTTAAAGCGATAACCAGCTTCTCCTTGTTCTCCTCCCCAATCCTCCCACTGCCAAAGTAATACTGGCGAATGTCCGCTGAAACGTTAGCGGGAGACTGAGCAGTGCTTCCATAATGGAACAATAATGGAGCCAGTTTATTCCACTCCTTATCAAGCTTTTCTAGTCTCGCTGGGGTTATCAGGATATTAGCCACAGCAAGGTTTAACCCATTCAGCGAGTTATATCCAGTTAACCATGGAACCAAAGCGGCTTTTCCTTCTGCAAGTAATTTTTGAGGTGTATCTGGCACCACAGCCTTATCCTTCGCCCATTTTTCTACAACTGGGGCAAAGGGCACTGCGGGATCCTCTGTGAATCCTTGAAGGGCTACCCTAGCGATTTCAATGTCTTTTAGACTTTTGCCTTTAATGCAGGTCATGATATCCTTGCTGGATTTCAAAGTTGTTGGGGGGCAATTTAGTTTAGCCGCAAGTTTTTGAGCTACTTGCTGTGGCTTCCGGACGATAACCCATGGACAGAGGGCGTTGCCACTTTGGGAGATCACTCCAGAGAATAACCCTTTAGCTAGGGGGGACAGCATAAGGTAACTTGCCATTGCTCCACCTGCGCTACCTCCAACGAGTACCACCCGGGATGGCCTCCGAAGAGGTGTCCACTTTGGGAGACAAAGCTCCCACCGTGGATGTACACTAATACAGGTAATTTCGATTTCCTTGGTGGTACTGGTGGGGATGTCTTTGAAGGTGCCACAGTAGTTGTGGAGGTCTTGGATGCAGCTGTAGGTGGTTTTGGTGTTGTTCCAGTTGTCTTGGAGGTAGGCGTTACTGGAGTGTACACATTTAGAAAGAGACAGTCTTCAGAACCCACAACGCCTTTGGTCTTTCTATCAAATTGGGCACAGGGCTGACCGAATTTTGTGCCATCTCGTACTCCAGTCCATTTTTCTGGTGGGCCAGCTTCCTGAACAGGTAATATTTCTCATTTAAGTTTTTAAAAGTAATTAGTTAGATAATTATGCATGAGTTATTATGTTACCTGGAATCTCTGTGGCTTTTGTGCATATGGAATACCCAAGTACTGGACAAATCTCCGTCCATTTCTGGACTCTGCATATTTCCCAGTTAGTTGGCCTTGCTTTGTTTCTACGGTCGGCTGTGTTGTCTCCGTTGTAGGTGCTCCGAATACATTTGTTATTTCCAAAATGCACAAAACGCTTAAAATGAGATGGAAACCCCGCATTATGATGCCGGTTTAATTAAACACCTTTACTTAAAAACTTTTTAAAGATTTTTGTGGACTTCACTTTTCGGCAATGCAGAATGGAACCAAAGACCAAACTGCACTGAGCAAATTACACACGCTTGGATGAATATTAGTTTTGCATAAAAAGCTTGAAGATGCCAATGGCCAAGCAAAAAATAAGATTTTGAAGGTGATCTTGAGCATTATTATGTCATCGTCGCATCACCAGTCAGTAGCAAAGTCATTACAGAAGATTCTGGTTCTTGTCTGGTATAGACTGCAGGGAGTTCAGTGTTCATATAAAATGCAATAGTGCAGCCAACAACAATCAAAAACTACCCATGGACAGACGTCAATAGATTAAATCAACACATTTTTAATATTATGCTAACCAATCGTACAAAAACTTGTCAATTTATTTTTGAATATGAACAAACAAGTGCAAAATTCTTATTGTCGGCATATGTATCTTTGGTCAAAGTCATTTTTCGCTTATTATCGAGTTAAATGACCATATGTATTATACCATATGTATGTACGTCATGCGTTAACCATAAAGCCAAATGGCACAAGTGATTGTTATTGTTTGTTGCTGGGAACAAGGTACCCATGGGCTATACTAATTATATTCATAATTCTAAGAAAAATGCAAATTAGAAAGATGATTTAAGTATGATGATGAGAGAAGCTTTTCATTGTTTAATTTGTTTGTGACTTCCATGCATAATGGAGCAGCAAAATAGAATGTATTTTGTGTTTACATATTTTGGGCAGTGGAAGCAGGGCAATTAAAGAGATTGTTTTAATTTATATGGAGAATGGGAAGAGATGCTGTTAATTAAGCATGTATAGTCATTTGTTCAATTAGACAGCGTCAAGTTAAAAGAGATAGTAAGAATACACGGGTGAAATTAGTTATAATTTTTTTGAGTACGCGTTCTAATCTCGTAAATTTACGGCTTTGTAGATATACCGAGTAAAATACACATGTATTTTTTATTTCAATGGTAACTTCCGTTGGTTTTGTGGCTTTAGGAAGGAACCTTTATTATGCTATTTAAAATATACGCATAGTCAAATTGTCAAATTCCAAAGAGGAAGATAGCCATTAATACAGAAATGCAGGAAGGTTTTATGGTATAAGGAAGTGTACTAAGTAGTATGCAGCGTTATGAAGTATTCAGTAAACTTTATTTTAGTTTCCTTGTACTATGCATCATCCTCTCATAGTTAAGTATAGCTGTGTTGCAACAAATACTAAGTATATTTTTACACTGTTGTTCTGTCATAATAATAATGAGACATTTTAATTTTTACTATATAAATACTATACTTGTATATACCTACATGTCATGTGTGCATAAACATAATATGGGTTAGATATGTCAACTGATGAACTAGAAGAGCAGCAGAGATAATAAAACGTGATTTATTTGCTCAGACCTGTGCATATATTTATCTATTTGTACTCATCTACTTGAACAGGCAACTTGTGTAGACTTTATACTTGAGGCGGAAGTGATAAGAAAGGAATTGCAATATAAAAAGGTGATTTTGAAAATGAAACGTGTTTTTTATATCAGTCACAACCTCACACCTGCAAACGTAATGCAACACTTGAAGACTTACTGTGAAGTATGTACATATAGCAAATTGCAGCATTATGCTAATATATAATGTTACGTCGCGTATTACATTAATAAATTAACATGAAATGTTTTCGACTTACATTTGTGTTTTTAAGGTGACAAGCGACTAAAAACATCAGCTTATTATGTAAAATATCAATATTACAAGGGATATACGGTTGGGGAATGGTGAAACAATCCCGTTTACATTCGGACCAGATCACGATAGAGCTTGACACTAACAACATGACAATAGGGGGACTACGACATAATTATCCAACCTAACATGCTTGATAAAAAGACAATTTATCAATCAGAAAGTCAACTTTTGGTTTAATCAAATTAGCAAAGTACTTATGTTTTTCTGTCAAAAACTGATTTATTACTGTACAATTCCATTATAGCTAGTTAGTAAGTACAAAACAATGAACACGATCTTTTAGAAAGGTTAATCAACAAAAAATATATACAAAGCTCATACAAGTATATTGGCTTTTATGTTCATTCACAGTCACTTCCACTTCCCACGCCAAGAAGTGCACAGCACTCACCATAGCATAACATGGGAATTTACTAGATAACCTCCAACTGCATTTGCATGCTACTTACATCTCTCTGCATACAGCATTTTCACACTTTCAATTAAAATCCATCATCTTCTTCAGAATGAAAGGGTAGAAGCTCATCACTCTTATTATGACCTCCCCAACAACAAATTGGTTTGTATGTCCTTTCTAAATGGAAATGACTTTCAATTACGTTATCACACACAAAAACATAAGCATAAAAAACCACACTCACAATTTTTTAACTGGATTAAAAACTTAAGTTGGCTCACATTATATATTTTCTCATAACTCTGTTCATGATCTTATCTTCCTTCACCTTATCTTATCTTAAGGCTCCACTTAAACATGCACATGTTATATAACCACACTGAACAAGCACTTACGCAGTCCACTTAATTATTTTTTATCAATGTCCTTTATGAGCGGCCTTCTTATTTCATTCTTATTACTCATCTGCTCCTATGTTAAAGTGGTGCTATGTGAATGTTGGTGAGGTTGATTGGAAGTGAATCCCAAAAGTCTAGGCGTTCTGTAAACGGCTCCATGATAATCTTAGAGTATTGGTCCAGCTCCAAGTACTTCAACGGACTGAGACCGGATAACTCCGAAAGCTGCATTGGATTCCATTCGACCACTTGTCCCCATGTTGATGTTGGTCGTCTAAACACAAATCAATATATAAACTTGTAACCCTTTCGCTTTCATATTTATTAATTAGAATATAATTTAAATAACCTACCCAAATTCAGCGAATGACGCCCAAAGCTTCACCAATCTCTTTGAAAACTCTGCAAAACTCGAATCATTACCAATTTCCGGGAAATTATGTAATTTAAAAAAGAACTGAAGAGGATCACTATGAGCCACCCCATGATACCCAAATTCCTTAGGTATTTTAAAGATGTCCAGCCAACTCTTATCCGCTATCTGTGTAAAATAATACGTATGCACTGGACTAAATCTGGCATGAATTACAGCAGCCATTTTAGTACACTGGAAGAAATTCCTGTCAGAAAACATATTCGTTAAATTATCCCGTGTCTCCAGTCCAATAGGCTGGTCACCAAAATAATACTTGCGAATGTCATTAGTAGCTTGGTATTCACTCTGGGTCAGAGAATCATCCTCTTTATAGCCCAGGGCAAAAGGCGCTATTTTATGCCAGTTTGTATTAAACTCCTCCGTTAAATCGGTGCTATTTAAAATAATAGCTGAATACAGGGTAGCCCCTTCCTGGCTATTTACCCCCGTGATCCATGGAACCCTATTGAAATTTCCTGACTCCAACATAGCCAGTGGATAATCCGGTAAAAAGACTTCCGTTTCCGGTGCTTTATTCTTATGTTCTTCAATAGACGGGGCGAAGGGTACAATTGGATCGTCATCCCATCCTGAGAGATCATGTTGAGCTGCCACAATCTCCGTGGGCTCCTTATTCATTAAGCATGCCACAAGATATCTTGGATTCTTTGTGGGGCACCCGATGGAAAACGATAACCTTTTAGCAACATTCTTGGGATTCGCCACAAACGCCCATGGGCATAATGCATTTCCACTTTGAGATATAGCCCCTGAGAAGAGTCCCCTACTCATTGGGGATAAGATGTGGTATGACACTGAAGCACTTCCAGAACTATCCCCAAATATTGTCACTTTTTGGGGGTCACCTCCAAATGCGGCGATATTATCCCGGATCCACCGCAGAGCTAATACTTGGTCTTTCATTCCAAGGTTTGCAGGATAAGTTTCATCTCCAACGTTGAGGAAGCCTAGGGCGCCCAAGCGGTAATTGAAGGTGACTAGGATGACGTCCTCATCCATAAAGTAATCTGGACCGTAGTCGTTCCCACTTCCGAAAAGGAATGCGCCGCCGTGTATGTATACCATCACAGGGAGAACCTTCTCCATTTCCATTGGTCTGTAAACATTTAAGAAGAGACAGTTTTCGGAACCGATAACCTGCCTGGCGGGCTTATCGTATTGCATGCACCTCTCTCCGAATGTGGTGGCGTCGCGGATGCCCTCCCATTTTGGTGGGGATGAAGCAGGCTACAATGGAATAGTATTCAAGTTAGTATATATATAATATGTTTGTAAAGGGTTATCTGCCAGTGATAAGACATGGGTTACCTTGAAGGTCTCAGTAACTTGGGCGTAAGGCACTCCAAGGAATTCCAGGTAGTCCCGCCCACTTCTGGACTCTGCAAACTTGCCACGGAGCTGACCCTGTGTTGCAAGGGTGGCAATGGGATCCACGTCGTAGTTCTTTTCAGCGGTTGCCCCATAATGGAACAATGCTAATAGAAATAGACTTGGAATGGTCAAGAAGTGCCACGTCTTCATTTTTGGAGCAGCTCGGTGAAATACCCGAAGTTTTTATGTTTGGATGAAAATGACGGCCACCACTTCTTGCATGACCTCACGAGCACGACTGAGCACTTGGTTATCTATGCAGTCCAAGGAATTTAAGTCAGTAAGCCGTAAACCAATATTCATAATGTTGTATGCAGTAAATTTGTATTATCATTTATTAGTTGTATTTATGTTGTGTGCTATGCTTGATTGTTTAAAAAAGCAAAATCGAATTGTATTTACGAGTGTTGTTAGCTGCTACAGTTTTTCTTATCGTGAGAGAAATTCCCACGCCTTTCATTACGTACTTTGGCTATTGTTTAAAGGGACTGCTTAAGGAACTACTTGTTTAGCATTTAGTATATATACGAATTGTTAATACTAATACAATGATCCTGATAAAAAGCCTTGACAAAAGCAGTAGATTCATTTGTGCATAAGTTACGTAATAATGTTATATTGTGAATATACTATATACCGTATTTTCTGGTTTAAGATTCCGGTCAGCTCAGGTGTTCAGCTCATCATGTAAAAAAAACTAAAATTTTTATGAGTAAAGCAATTCCGTTGTAAGGTTTAAAAGCGCTTAACAAGTATCAGTAAAACTTCTACAGTTTTAATTGAGAAAATACGGTACGTAATGTTTATATGCATGCATGTATTGATGACACCATAGTAATAATAATACGCGAATCCGCAAATAAATTAGAAATTATGCGTAATGCTGTTTATAGTCATTTAAATGCAAGTGAAATCATATCATCAACTATACACAAATTATACAAAGCATTGCTTCCTATAGTAATCAAAGCATTAATTACTAATCAGCAACAGTATAATATTTAATTACCTACTAAATGTACCTAATCACATGGAAATGATAGGAAGGGGAATTGGGAGTATACATCAGCATATATTTTGCACTGAACTAAACCTGCTCATATTATGGACTATAGACAAGGATAAACGGCGAAGGATGGACGCAATATTTTTTGGAAATTTTCGTAGATTTATTTCGGAGAAGTCCATACATTACATAATACAAATACACCAGTTTTTATGCCATATCTATGATAGTTAATGCATAGCTTTTGTAAAACTGTAGTTAAAATTGTGTTTCTTATTCATAACGTCATTCCATCCTAAAATGAGAGCATCATGTTGCTTACACAGTAAAAAAAAAATTCCAGGGCCATTTTATTGTTACTAATTTATGCCTGAAGAAGAGGGACCGATGATTTATAAAAAATTTTTATAATATGCGTACATTGGAAAACCGCATAGGAAAAACTTAAATAATTTGATTAACAGCAGCAATTTCATTTCACTAGAAAAACTTGGAAGGAAAAACCTTGATAAAAATCGTAACATCCTGTTTCTCCCATTTCCAAAAAAACAAGCTGACACTCCCTACAATTTGGTTTATGCACAAAAATGCCCATTTTGTAGTCAGTTCCGAGCAGGTCTTCATTTCTGCATTAAACTAATTTTCAGCTCCGGTACAATTTTTCATAACTTTTTTAGTACACAATGAATTTTTATTTATATCTCCCGTTTATATACTTACTTCTCCAAACGTGTTGGGGGTACAAGACCGGTGCCCCTTTAGCAACATGTCAAGCCATGGCTCCAGGCCATGATAAGCCTGCACAGACATCCCCAAATCCATACAAAGTCGTCCTTAGTAAAACAACTATTGCACAAGGCGAGACTATTGATATTACTCTGACCTCCAAAAATGGGCGTGACCAGTTTAAAGGCTTTCTTATTCAAATTCGACAAGCTGACGGGGGAAACAGTAAGATACCGATGGCATTTGGGGAGTTTGGAAATGAGGACGTAAAAGAAGCTAAGCAGTTACACTGCTTTAACGTACATAATAACGCCATGACGCATACCACGCCGGATCCAAAGACCTCCGTGACTGTTCAATGGTTTGCTAATAACGAAACGGAAGTTGGAGAGTACAAAGTTCAGTAAGTTAGCCATAATTATTATTTATTTAAAAATTGGCCCTTTGATAATTAAAAGAAATGCGTTTTTTAAAATATTTTTAAATAGCACAACGTTTNTTTAATATTTAAAAATTGGCCCTTTGATAATTAAAAGAAATACGTTTTTCATATATTTTTAAATAGCACAACGTTTGTAAAGGAATACAGCACATTTTGGACCAATCAGGTGCACGATGAGGTGATTCACGTAACGCCAGCAACCTCCTCATCATCCCAAGATAAAGGTCAGCATCATTTTCAAGCAAAAGCTTCAAATGTCAACTGGGATATACTTTGCTCTAGTAAGAAGCTAGATCCAGAGTTGGAACCTCAAAGAGAAGCAGACAACGCATATGAATACCATGTGGAGCGGAAAGTAGAGCAAGGGCAAAAAATCTGGATAAACACAACTTCAGAATATGGCACCCAAATAAAAAAGCTGTTTATGCAAGTGCGACGCCCAGCGGGCAAGCTTGACATAAAGGCATATGGAAAGTTTGTCTTTGTGGAAAATCATCAAATTCATAAAAATGAAGTTGAGCTGGGAAAACTGCTATGGGGGAATAGACAACTCTGTTTTGTATACTAAGACGGCACCAGGTTTGGTTTCTGACTTTCCTGTACAGTGGATAGCTCCAGAGAAGGATGATGGGGATTTTGAGATTTTGTAAGTGATTTTTTAATTACAATTTTGTAAATTTTGACCTAATTTTTAGTTACTGCAATTATTTATTTTTTTATTTAGAACAACCATCCTCAGCGACGAAACTACACTTTGGGATCAAGTTGGAAAGACTGCGGACGACCGCAAAATTTTTGTTCAGAAGAAAGGCTCTAAGAAATCGTCATCCGCTTTGGTTTTACCTAACAAACTTCCTTATATTCTTGTTGTGGTTGGATTATATGCGTTTTTGTAGTAGGACAAGGTTACCATTTTTAACATTTTGTATAATATGTAAATCTACCCCATCCACATTTCTAATTTACAAATGCCACAAAAATATGTTATGTAAATAAAATGGGTAGGCAATAAAATAAGAAGTTCGTAGAAAAAAATCATAATTCCAGATTGCGGTCTAGTTGACGTAATGCCAACAGTACTACAACGCGTTTTTCATTTACCTTGCAGAATTTTCTAAATTTATTTCTAAAATATTTGAATGAAACACAAAAATAAATTATTTCACTGCATGAAACACTGTCGGCAGGTTGTAAGCCTGTTGTATTCTTTTATATAATACTCCAACACAAACTTTGTTCTTCCGCCCAACACAATATGTGTCAGCCATTCTAATTGTTTTGAATGATGTCATCAGCTCCCAAATGTTAGATTCGTACATTTTATGCACCCACCCGTACACTTGCACTACCTCTGGTGATTTCAATTTTTGCTCGAATGTCTCTTGGTGTTTAGTAAACTCCCGGTAAAATGAAGAAACGGCAGTAACGCTATCCCAAACCAAACAAGGCAATCCAATGTAAGCCACGAATTTGTAATGGACAACAGATTAATTCTCGGTAAACATAATGCCACCATTACCACCACCATCCATATCAGTGTGGGAGTACGGAACCTACTTCTTATCATTCACAAAAACAGACGTAAATTTAAGGCGAATTATCTCTTAAGTTGGTCCAAAATATTGGAAGACCTTAAGCAAGTGCCCCATTACAATTTCATTTCTGTTAAAGATTTTTATCCGAAGGAGCTTCACGGGACATCTAAGCTTTAGGAGCCACTTTAACATCCTCACCCGCTTCCTGCAATATGTAAAGCCCACTCAAGTTCGGAAAATTTGGTGATGTCGGGTTATTTATAAACCAATCAAACCCTGGGTGCCACTTCACATAAATTTTAGTCAACTGAGCTGAATAATGTTCAAGAGTAATCTGATACCAACGAGTCGGAATATTTGCATTTACCAAAAGCATTTTTAGCTGGGGCAGTTTTGGAAATGAAAGCTGCCTTAATTCATCATATTCAGATTCCCTCCAAACACCACTCCCATCCCTCCACACCAATTTGTAAGTTTTTTCAGGTTTGGAACTCGTTTTAGACATTCATAAACAATTCGTATGAATTTACTAGGATTTCAATCACACAACAACTGTAAATACCAATTGTGACTCCCAAACCTATTCCGAAACTCAAAAGCATTGGTCCAAAATGTGGTAGCGTCTCCATCTTCTAAACACCCGTCTAGACGACCAATAATTGGATTATTTTTCGTTTCGTTTGTTTGCTTTTCAAATAAACCAAACCCATAACTTTTAAATAGTATAGGGTAATGCTTGTTGTGAGGAATTGGTACAAACTAAAATCGGTATAGCGGTCAAGGTCCATCTCGGTATAATAGTTGTCCACCAAAGGAGATAGAACAAAGTTATTGGGGCATATTATATTGCCACAGTTAGCGGTATGGTTTGCATTGTCACTGGAATTATAGTGATTAAACATAAATGCTGTCTTTGGGGCAACATGAAGCAGCAAGTATTTCAAAAGCTTCTAATGTACTCTTATTTGTTTTAAGCGAGTGGAAATATTGGCATGCACTTGCATTGTATATAAGTTAATTTCACGCAGACATCGGATTCTAAGATTAAGATTACATTTCTTTGCATGAGTTAAGTCAAGTTGTAGGGAAATACAAGAAAAATGTATTTGGTAAATAAATACACCAGAAAAATCACTCAGAAATGGTGCCCGCATTCCGGGCTGCTGCAATGTTTCTATCAATCGTTATTATTGCATGGATTGCTTAAAATATTGGTTTGGTCCTACAAATATTTATGGATTACGAAGGCTTGGCTAGACGTACCTACTTGTTTTGATGATTTACTCTGTCAGTTTTGCGAACCTATCATGAGGATACCTCTGGTCTCTTCATTGGAGCATTTTTCTTATTCGTTGCTGCCACTTTAATATTTTATTGGGGGTATGACGTCATGGGTAGCCTGTCAAGACTGGAGGGCTATCTGGTGCAGACCATAGCGCGTTATCACTTGAGGAGTAACAATATATATCATGTTAGAATTTATGTAGATTCTGCAGATTTACGCCTCTTATGGTTTTGTTGTATAAAGTACTTCATTTTGCACAAAAGCTATAAATGAGTAAGATAAGGAAAGAAAAATGGGTCTCAACTGGACGTTTATCGACAGCCGTCGTATAAATTTTCAAGGTGATGGGAGTGAAAGCTATAAAACTTAATCTTGATTTGATGTCAATTTTTTTGAGTCATGGCGTTTTCCCTCCGTGGGCCCGCTTGTGCTGTGCAGCGTGCCAACAGTGTTCATTGCTATTGTCGTACTAACTTTGGCTGGTTCAGTAATTTGCTTGGTTTGTCTGCATTCTAGCTGAAATAAAAATCCACCATACCCACATTTAGTTTGCATTTAGCACAACAAAATGCTACCAACAAAACAAGAGTTTGTAATTATTTGTATAATGTAAAAAATTGATATAATATGCACAAATGTACAAACCTCACAGAATTCCTGATAATTGTATGTTCACGTCTGGAAAAATAATGGTTCTATCACGAAGTGACATCACTCATTCTGACACCTCTGAAAAAGTGACACTTTTTTACAGTTGACATAATGAGACCTCGACATTACGAAGTGACATCACAAATGTTTGAAATGACGTCATTGAAAACTTATATAAAACCCGTCGAAATACATAGGACTGCATGTATAAGACAAAAGAGGGAGCAAATTAATCAATTAATGCCTGAGTACAATCACCGTGACAAGCATAGTTTTTTCTTAAGGTGACATTCTGCTCAGCATACATAAATACCTACGTTGGATAGCAACATTTATTTTTACGTACACAAATACCGGGTTCACAGATCAGACCAATAACAAAAATACAGTGCGTATTTATCGGAAAAGTATAATGTTTAGCAAAACGTTTACTTGAATATGATATTACAAATTTAATTATTTAAAAATCGACTGATATTGAGTTGTTATGCTTTGTTTGCAATTTTGGTGAGGGAAATATATACGATTTTGCTCCAATAAACGTTACGGTACTAAACTGCACGCCTGCAGATTATGTACTGGAATATCTGGCTTTATAAGAAGGGCTTGAGTATAATCCAGGTCAATGGGATATTAATTTTTATTTCTCGAAGCTACAAAATGCATTGACTGCATCTCGCAAATAAAAATTTCTAGTGCTCCGAAAGAAGGGCTGAGAATGAAATTTCCGAAATTTTCCCGTACTGGTACTGAACAGAGGTTTTATTCATTAGCTTAGCTTATAACATAGCTACCAACAGCAGCTAAAAGCTCCAGCCTTGTTGTTTACCAAGATGTACCTATAAAAGAGTGTATAACATAAATATTTAAAAAATGTGTCTATTTTTGGATACTTTTTAAAAGTCGTTCTTCCATTTTTTGTAGATAATCCAGAGCTTACATCATATTATAACGGTAATGATGTACTAGGTACTCCAGTGAGAGAAAGTTTAGTGCGACGAGGAAAAACCAGAGGATAACAAGGAAACATATAAAGGATGCAATAAATTTTTCTGGTGTTCTATTGCAGCAGTGTTGGAAATTAAAACTTAAAAAAGGTGTTGTAGATATAAAGAGCTTTATATAGGTGTGCAGGCATGTTTTACACTGAACGTGTTTTATTTGAATGGGTTTGAAATTTGGAATATAACTGAATTATTTTTGCGATAAAAACATTTGCATACACGATTGGTTTTGAGCAATTTGCAATATACAAACGTTAGCAAAATTTTAGTTATTCCCCGATTTAACCCCCGTAAGAGCATAAAGCTAAGGTACATTCGAGCATCCTTTGGTATCCCTCCGATCTCTAAACGGTGGGCTATAATGGGCTGTGGTAGCGTCAGTTTACTATATGAACGTAGAGTTAAACAATATTAAACATTTTAAAAGCAAGTTTTCGTGGTTGCTTTTACCACAGCAATGTTTTTAATACCGGATTTGTGATCAGTAAGGATATCTGGAATTCAATATTTACCCTATGGGCAAAGTATTGCTTATTGATTTAACAATGGAAGGTAATTTGTTTTATTTAGAATGTTGAGTCAGGTACCCGTTCGGGAACAGGCAACTTTAGTATGAGTAATGTAAACAAACAATATGAAATTATTTATGAAAAACGTAGAAAAGTGATAATGACACGGCCACTCGGAATAAAATTTGTATATCGGGAAAGATTGCTAGTGAAATTGCTCGCATCTGCAAACTTTTGAGCACTGTTACAAAAACACGAATCTAGACGCCTTCCCAAGAAATCAAATTGTAAGAAGATGTAAGTAAAAGTTAAAATACAAATTTATTATCATGTAATCGTACTATTTATAGTAATAACTAGAATACGCAATATAACAAGTAGACTTTTTAATCGGAGCGTTTGTCCTGATAATATTATTAAAACAATATCCTAACTTGTCAACAACAACAGCATACAAATGCCAAGAACATACCAATTGCAGCGAAAACACCAACAATCCATGGAACATCGTCGTCATCTTCAACTGACTCGTTTTCATTACTGTCTCTTGGGTAACCGTCGTTAGTTTTATATGCTATGTAAATAATTTGTTGGCAAATTACTATTTCGACAAAAAAAATTCAATTAAAAAGCGGGCATACAATAATTATACAATTAACAGATCGCTTCACGATGTTATGTACAAATGGAGTTACTTCATTGTTAAGATTTTTGGAAACGAAAAGGCTATCCAACAGGGTTTCCACCTTTTGTCTGAAAGTTTCATCATCATCCAACTTCGTGACATCAGGAATGGCACTATTTGAATCCGGCTGGGATTTTGGATATCCCTCTACACCCATTCCTCCAACAATCTAGTAAGTGGTAGTGTGAACAAGGCAAAGTTTTAAAATTAACAAACAATGAATTTATTATTGCAACGTTCAAAATTTCTTACCAATAGCAGGATGATTAGTAGAAACGAAATTATATTGGATGGCATCATCGTAATTGTCAAACTTTGTTTTTTTACAAATTAGTAGCAAGTGTGTATGTCTAGTACTAGAATTATGTCTTCAACTATCAAAATTCTAATTAGCTTAACTTTCTCAAATAAAATAGGATTTGTATACATTCCCTTTCGTATTTTGCAATAGACTTGCTATTCCCAGGGTAGGCAGGGAGGTATTGAAGCTTTGTATTAAGAATTAGATTATAGGATTTTTCTTTGACTTGCTTTTGCTAAGATTTTATTTACTTGGTAAAGCCATTTTTACTGAGCATAACTTAATACAACTCATTTTTACTTGCTAAATGATAAGAAACCGGACATATAACTTGTCCGTATGAATATATAAAGAAAAGAATGGAATCCGCAAAGCAGTAGAAAGATTTTCACAGTAGTAATGAACTCTGCGGTTTTAGTTTGTTTTCAAGAGAAATCCAAGAAAATGTCCTACCAAATCGAGAAATAACATTGCATATATTAAATGCTGCCAGAGTTGACTATTTCGTTGTTTGATATCTTCTTCCTCAAAAACTAATGAGTAATACGGAATTAGCAAGGTTATTTAATAAAATGCCGAAATACGTGAAAATTGTTCCCCTTCTAAGCTTAAAGAAACACAGACAAGGAACTTCAATTGGGAACACTGCCTGCCCACCACGCTTCATTGGTTTCCAAGCAATTACATTCAAAGATTCACGCTCTTTTACAAACAACAGCGATCCTGATCTCCAATTCATTACGGTTCTGTCTGTTTTCATATTTGCCTTAACTACTGCAACTAAAATGAATCCAATGCCAAATAATTCTA
>JAHZNG010000201.1:0-18190 GCA_027744375.1 Orchesellides sinensis
TTATTAATTTTGTCGTTGATCAGCTGTTCAGTCATATGGTGCCGTCCATAGTATAGTTTAAATCGTACAAGAAGATTTGGTTAAGTTGAATTACTTTTTTTTGTGAAACGTGATAAGAATTATGATGGAGTGTAGTCTTTACCTTATCGGAGTAGAAGAATTAGGGTGTGTTAGTAGTGTTGATAAGCAAGTGATAAGTGAGATCATGTTGCCCAACGAGATTGCCCCGGAGTTTATTTCTTTTGGGACTAGTAACAGTGACAGTGTTGTTGATAACCGTGTGACTTTGATAAGACAGCAGCGGACATACTTTAAAAAACCTAGTTTGTCTCACTGACACCACGCTAAATAAAGTGAGGTGGGGACGCCAAGGGACGCTGATATAATCGCTGCTTATAATTTAATTGTCGCATTTAAAAAGTCGCACGTAAGTTTTAGTGTTTAATTAAACGGATATTTGCAAGGGAAGAAAAGAAGGACTGATGACTGAAGAAGGGGAAATCGAAAAGGAATTTAAACTAGTCGAAAGTTCATTCATTTATTTATTGACTGACAATATTTATTGTAAAAAAGTAATATATTTATTTTCCAAGAAGTGTTTTTGTGATGATTAAATTGTCAGCTGAGTTGTGTTTATTATGGTACTTACACAAAATCCTATTGTCGCACGTGTTTAGAACTTGAAAAAAGACTTTGGCCTTGAAAATATATAAAAATTTATTGTGTGACCTGATTAAAAATTTTTCGTCCATAATAAAAAAATTTTAACAAAAAAAAGTGCAAGAAGAAAAAATTTATACTATGGGCTCGAGAGACATTGAGAAGATGCAGAAAGCTAAGAGACGCCTGGCTGCTGTCACATTTCTTACGAATATTTCACTGGACGGGTCGTACAAGGATACTGGCTGGTGTCAAGAGCACGCTCGAGCTGGGAGTAGACGCCCACAACAATAGTCATAATCATCATCATCCAAATCCGTCGCTGATAACGGCAATCTTAGAGAGAAGTCATAGGGAAGATGAGAGGGATGGTGGGAAACTTTTGTATTATGTGGATGAGACGGATAACAATGGACAGGCAAAAATTGGATTAGCTCTGAGTAATGGGAGTAATAATGCTCCGACGAAGATTGGGACAATTAGCTGTGGGGCAGGGAAAGGGCAGTATGGGGAGGCAGATTCAGGTGGGAAGATGTATGGTTCAAAGGGTTCTTTGGTTGGAGGGAGGACGCAGGATACACTGGTGACGTTTTCCCAAGTTAAAGAAAGTCCTGCAGCACCTGCGGGAATCCTGGTTAGCAGTAAACTGTTGAATAGTTGTGAGAAGGAGAATACTGCTCCGGATTCGGGGAGCACTAGTGGGAGTGGGTATATATCCTCTGATTTTTCAGTGGGTGGGAGGAAAAGGTAAGAAAGATAAATAAAGGTAGTTTATGAATGGATTGGAGTTTGAGATCTAATTTTTATGGAGTGTATTTGATTTGGATTTGCAGGGCAAATACGAGCGATTTGGGTAACCTGACGAAAGGCAAGCGTACAGAGGGGACGAATGGGGACACGGAAACTGTAAGCTATGGACAAACTCCAAAGCATGCTCATTTTAGCAGCGCAGAAAGCATTGAGAATGGTAATAAAATGTTTAATCCTTGCTTAATTATGTTCTGGTTTAACTAATCTTGTGACTAACACCCTGTGCGAGAAGGATGGGCATGGTCAATTGTCTATGTTTACCTGTGTTGTTTTTTATGTGGAAGCAACGGTTTTTACTTAAGGAGTCTTGTTGTATTTATATATTTAGTTTTTGCAGGAATTCACATGAGGTTACACAAGTCATCTGCTGTAGCTGGGATACCTGGCGGATCTTCTGAAACTCCGGGGACAGTTTCTTCCCCTCCACCACTGATGCAGCACCCACCTTCTAAAGGTGAAGTGAGATTTTTCAATTTTAGGGAGAATCCTAATATACTGCCGGCCATTAGAAATGAAAGACTAGTAATTGCAGTTGGGAAGCGTACGCCTTGCGTGGTCTTCTCTGCCATTCCCTATACAAGAAGCTCCAGATTTGCGAGGTTTGTTGTTTTGCTATATACAATATATATGTTATGGATGGACTATGGAAAATTCTGACAAGCAATGAATTGCTGATTTTTAACTTTATTGCTGTTATCTTTGTTGCCAGAGTACAAGATAGGGTACAAGAAGGTCTTAAAAGAACCAGAAACGTATCCGGTAGCCGACCATTATCCTCCTTGAGTGAGCCTGATCCCTTGGAGCAACTACTGCACGACGGGGATAAGGAAATCAGTTACGGACACTTGCTGAAACCTTCTAATCACCCACCTTGTGACCCAACATTTATTGCATCCCTGGCTAAAAGTCTTGGAGTGGATGGCTACCCGCACCTGTTTTTTCCTGGAGTTGGCGAAGCCTTTGAATTGTTTCCCCCTGCACCACCAGCTTCCAAACATCATCATCACGTCATCAAACAGCATCCACATGGACACGTGTCAAGATGTATGTCCTATGATGGGGTATTAAAACCAGGTGATGCTGCAGCAGTAGCTGTTGCAGCCGCTGCCGCTGTTGCCGCTAACTCGTCAAAATCCGATGACCCTAATGTACCACCTCCGACGCTAAATAATCCGGCTGGATTAGTCTACAATCCAATATTGTTGGATGATCCGGAGTTGAGGGCTGGAAAGCATAGAACGCTAATGACCTTTCCGTCATACATGACCTCTGTAATTGATTACTGTAAAGCAGGGGACTTGAAGAAGGAACTTAATGATAAGTTCCGGGATAGATTTCCACATATTCAGTTGACTTTGAGTAAAATGAGAAGGTAAGCAAAGAAAGTTTCTAAAAGAGCTGTATTAAATCATTATAATGTTTGCACTTGTAAACTTCATTTATGAATTTTTATTTGTTTTCAGTTTGAAGCGTGAGATGAGACGTGTGGCCAAGTCAGAATGCAATGTAGACCTTCTCACTGTCGCCCAGGCGTATGTCTACTTTGAAAAGTTAATTCTGGGTTCATTTGTAACCAAATCGAATCGAAAGTATTGTGCTGGTGCGTGTCTTTTACTCTCTGCAAAGCTGAATGATATCAAAGGAGATAGTTTGCATTTGCTATTGGAAGTACGTATTGCATCCGCTAAATATAAATTCAAAAAATGAAATTACAAATTTTTCTGAATTCCTATTTAGCAGTAACATTGTCTTTGAAATTTCTTACAGAAAATTGAAACAACTTTCCGTGTCAATCGCAAAGATCTCTTGTCCTTTGAGTTTGCTGTATTGGTCGCTTTGGAATTTGCCTTGTTGCTTCCAGCCTGGGAAAGTAGCTCCACACTATCAACGACTAATCTACGAAGCGTAAATGCGGTGAATTTATGAAAAAAAAGTGTACTCTATCCCATCATTTGATTAAACTAGGCTTTCTAAAACTATGTATCCAGATATCCATTAATACATTATACTGCATTTGCACATAGTGTGTGTATTACAAATGTACATAATTATGTAGCGTAGCAAAAACGGTTGTGGCTGTACTTACGAGCGATTGTGATTTATAAATTATTTGGTATCAAGGACTGTAAAGCGTTTATATTAAAGCTTACAAGCTTAAGTAAATTTTTTGGAATGCAGGTTTAAAGAATTGGGTTTTAGCAGTTAAAAAACTACACTAACACATTTTTGAGTATGAGTATGTACTTGATTTCGTAAATCATAGCTCTAATTGACTTTATAATATTGAAAAGAATGTTTTAAAAAATCGGAATGAAGTACGGATAAATCAAATAAATAGCTATCGGTTAAGCGAGTTGTGATCTAATTTGCGAAACTGTTTTATTTGTTACTGATTATTGGTGATACCCAAATCACATTTACGAGTGATGTTGTATTGCTTATGCACGACGTGGTGGAAGAATTCCAGGTAGAATAATCGCGGGCCGCACTCGAGGCCTGAGTCGATCAGGACCTCTAGCTAATAATTGCCTAGGTGGATTAGCATTGGGAGGAGGTTGAGGTAGATCGTTTTGGGCAACATTATTGAGGAGAGGAGGGGCATCTGCAGGACGAGCAAAATTTTGTCCGCGTCGTGGCTGACGCCGGCGTGTGTCAGCGGTTGTGGTCCCAGTCCCGTTATTGTTTTGGTCCGTGGGGTTGATCTCTTCTACAATTTGATAAAATAGGTATAAGATACTTTTATACTTGATAATGAGGGCTGACTAAGTATTCTAAACCAAAAAAGGTGTAGCAATACCTTTTGGTGGACTGAATATGTATTCGCATGGAGGACAAGTTCTCAACGGCGAGTCCAAAAACGGTTCAAACTCCTCGTCCCCATCAGGTTCACACAGTGTTGTTAGATGGGCATACGTATCCTTTGTTATGTCCTTAAAGAGAGCAGACAGACTTCGTGAAATCCTCTCGTTAAATGTACCTACCGAAAAATAATTCAAACCCAATTTTTTAATTTTCAGTTTATTTGGAAGCCTCAAAACAAAGAAAGTAGGATATAATTTGCTGTTTACGGAAATGCTGAGATCCCAGGAAAATGGGAAAAAGAACTTCCACCATGACCTTATAGGTTATCAGAACCAGAATAACCCATAGCATTAAAAGTAAGCACAAAATAAAATACATGATGATCTCAATACAACCGGGGACGGGGGAGACTTCCTTCTCCTATTAATACGCAAGATCAAATATGTGTTCAAATAACATATCAGTTTCCCATATTTTTTAACGGAGAATAGCTATTCAATCGCTGCTTCCTGTTTGTAAAAATGGTTACCTAATTTAAGTTATATTTACAAAGTAAAGGTTTTGCAGTAAGGTACATTAATACTATGAAGAGCTCGAATTGGCAAAGTTTTTAAAAATGAAACTAGTACATAGGCAGGGGCTTCAGATAGACCTACAGACAGGCGCATGCCTTCTATAATACTCTAAACTGTTATTGCTTTCCTTTTATTTCAAGTTTCATGAAGATAAAAAACGTTAACTAGTCAAGCATGACTTTGTGTTCTAATTTGCATTTGAACGACATATTACAATCAATCTAAACGTAAACAAATTTCATTCCAGAATTCGACTCTCTAGAATGTAGTCCTGCCCTAGTCCTCTTTCTATTACCATATGCAAAGTTTATCCCTAATCCCCAAGCTCAAAACCAAAAGTCATCGTCATCATTTTACTACATGGCAAACAAAGAAAATGCCAATGAACAATGCATGAAGTATGAAGGTTGCATAATACTCGTTAAACATATTTCCAGTTTCAAAAACTACGTCACAACATGAGCTTTCCATTATATCCATTCCAATGAAAACCGTACAACAAACAAAGATTGAGTGAACGTCATAGTGCGATTTTATTTAACGTCTACGATTTACAATATATGAATATAACAATATCGATTGGACTGGACTATAATTTATTACCTACTTGCATCATAACTTACATGCATCATAACTTTTAACGGATTTAAATTAAATCTACAGTGTAGTACTTGGCAGATTCAACACGAACTAATATATCCCTTATGCTTATAATCTATTATAATTCTTAGGTACATGTTTCTTTATACATTACTGTAAACAGAATAGAAACGAACAATCAACCTTTGACACCCTAACTCTTCATTAGGCGTACTAGGGCTAAAAACTTTTCTTGTAGAATGAGCCTGACATCTTGGATATCGTGCAACAAAGCAAGAAAGCTCAACTCAAATGTACCTTACTTACCACACGTTACTTCAATCCAACGTATCATAACAATTTATAGAGCAACGATAAAAATTCTCTCGTTATTTTTATGTACTAGATTAATCTTAGCTATTTATTTATTAGCACTTAGCACCAATCCCTAAAGGAGAAATGGAATCCTAAATTACTTGTTATTTTTATTTCTGTCGATTATTCGAACAAACTAACAGTTTGCAAGAAAAGGAATGAGGTTTAAAAATGAAAGTTGATTTATTTAAAAAACAACTACATATATATGGAAAATAAATCCTGATCCCTACGTTTTATTATCGTTATTCAGTTCAATAAAATTGACTTCCTTCACTGTTAATTTATCATAAATTGTTTCGACCATCGATTCGTATCCTCAGTTGTTCTTTTTCGCCTCAGCACTGAAGTCGTATGGTGGAGGAGCAGATGACGGTGGTGGCACGAATGCCTGAGTTCCATTTGCGTAGGCGTATCCATTAGATGGAGGATAAAATCCACCAGCTTGCGGAGCTGCAGCTCCATACTGTTGTTGAGGATACGGATTTCCACCATTCTGTTGAGGATACGGGTTTACACCATTTTGTTGAGGGTAAGGATAACCGCCATTTTGTTGAGGATAACCACCGTTCTACCTGCGGAGGAGCCGAATAGCCAGCGTATGGATTAGAAGCAGCCTGCTGCGGATAAAATCCCTGTTGTTGTTGTTGAGGTACTTGTCCTCCAATTCCAGGATATGGCGGTGGAGCTTCAGAGACGAATACTGTACCAGCTGAAATAAAAAAACAGATTGTAACGAACTAGGTATGTATGCACATGCTAAAAGAAACAAATGCTAAAAATTAACAAATAAACAAAAAAAATCCGATCATTACGATAAACGAAAGCGCTTTATTTGATAAGCACGACACTATATACAGACATAATTAATACGTTTTGAAAAAAATTAAATACTTAAAAAGCAACTCAAGAGATTCGTTTTCTTTTTTTGTCTAAATAGACGTTAGAAGAAGACTGGCAAAATCAAGGGAACAAATAAAGGTTTATTGGATCGCGTACCCTCCGGTGGCGGAAAGTTGTATGCAGGTGGCATCCATCCATAGTAATTGTTCTGGGCGGCGTAGTACGAAGGTGGAGCTTGCTGATATGCTGAGCCTGGAGCTGTGGCTGCTGAGTATGATGGAGGTGGAGTGTTCCAAAATGCATTCTGTGCTGTCATTTGCCTTGCTATAAAACAAAAAAATCCAAGTTTTTTATAGACATACAATTTATTCATTTTTATACAAGTTTGTTTTTCAAATATGTTCTGAAATCTTACCAAGTTGCATTGCTCGCACCATTCCTTGCGCAAAATCAATAGCTCCCCCACTCTTAAACACCATCTTAAACTTTGCCTCACCCCTCCAATTACCATCCGGCTGAGCTCGAACTTTACCTTTCAAAAAGTTTGCTCCAAACATTGGTTGCTCAACGTCCACTTCAGATAACACACAAAAAGGGAAAGAAAACGACTGGAACGGGTCCGAAGAGTGCCTTTTCCCCGCAAGAAAAATCAACCTATGTGTTGTCAGGTAGGCGTTTCCAGATTTCTCACCCATTTTCAGCTCATCGCTCCCACTAAATGACAAAACGGAGTTGGGTGCGTGGAGAAGAATTCTAAACAAAAATATTTATCACAAGTTATTTTTAAAAACCACCACCAAAACAATAACAAACACAACAACCAATATTTTTCTTTTTCTTTCTTACACTTCTCCCTGATGCACCAGAACCCCACCGTTACAATGGGCTGTGTTTAACGACATTATTCACACGCTTTCCAACGTTCTTTACTCAATTAAAAACTTTTCCAGAGTGTCAAACAATCTAAAAATAATTTAAATTCACATTAAAATATTTAAACACACCAAAAATGCAATTTCAAAAATACAAACAATTCCCATTAAATTACCAACCTGTCAAACGTCAAAGAATTTCTTTGTAGTTCTCCAAACAAAACTGTGAGACTTTTGACTGGAGAATTCTGGATACTTTCCTTTTTTTTGCTCCTGGTCTACTCTTGTGTCAACTTTCTGCTCTACTTCTAAACGAATATAATACAAAAACAAACACGTAGTATTTTAGAGGATCTTTCTAGTTTATTGCTTACGAAGAAATTGTACGTACAATATCATATGACTATGACTATGACGATTTATATACACAAAACGAACGTATTGTGCTCCTGTTCTTTCCTATTCAAAAGGATAAATACATATGACTAACCCAAACCTACTGTCTATTTACTAAAAGCATATTCTACAACCATTTGTGGCCTTGCAAAGCAGTGTATTTTATGTAATATGCAAAAGGCCTTATACGTTTTTTACAGCTACAAGGTAGGTGGGTAAAAACACTTACATTTCAATGTATAATATGCTAACCTTTCTTATGTATATTTTTATGACGTGAAAAAACTATAAGGACATTTTGATAAGGATATATTTTTGTTTATGGCAGTTTTGTATGATGTAAGCTTGTATCATATTACCCCAAACCAATGTGTTTTGTAGCGGTGTAAATCAAAAATGGCATTGAGAAATAGAAATACTTTTTATGATGAAAACAAATACAAAACCAAGTATGAAAAAATGAAAGGGTTTTGTTATCTGCTTCTCAATTCCCAATTTGCCAAATGAAAAGATATGATTGGTCATTGTAAAACTTGGGTTTATTTTAATTCCTGGAAAAACTCGATAAATATTTTTTGTTGATATTTTTATTATGAGGTGGCATGAAATGAGTGGAGGTTATAATAGCTCACACCTCCAAACTGATTAGAAGACTGATTGTGTATGACTGAAGTTGGAAGTAGTTTTTAAGTTAATTAGTTAGTTTTTAAATATTTAATTAAGAGTTTAAGAAAGATTATAGGGGAGTGTTTTAAATTTTTTTAAACTATGCACCATCATCATCATAGAGGCGGTGGGATGCCTGTTGCGCCTCCTCCGCCCCCTGTCCTTACCTCCAGATCATCACGGGGTGCATTGCCTAGCAGGTCAGTATATGTAATTTAATTTTAAAAAGGGGAAGGGGAATATCAAGCAGTATGAATGGAGTCTGAATTGGAAAACTGGATTTAATAATTGAATAACGTTTGACAGGCCCAGCGTACGATCTCGCAGTCGCTCTAGGTCTCCAGCTAGTCGGGGTAGATACAGCAGGACTGAAAGAGATAGAGATTTAAGAGATCGGGAGCCACAACGGGAAAGGGAAAGAGAACGGGATAGGGATCGTAGACGGTCGCCAAGTCCATATGGGGGAGGCAGTCGGTTAGTTTGAGTTGTAAATGATATCAGTTGTATAAGAGATGTGAGATTTTTATGTATTTGATACTATGTATGTTTCCATTTAGGGGTGACAGGGATCGGGAGCGTGATCGTGATCGAAAGCACTTGTCGTCATCCTCGTCTAGTACTGCTACTAAAGGGGCTATTCAGCCACCATCGTCAAACACAGCAGGCCTAGAATCACTGCCATCAATTAGTTTAATTCAGGCGGATCCAGCTGCCTCAATTATTCGCCGCATTTTAAATCCTGAAGATGTGAAAATCCCACGGCGTGTGAATGAAGGATCACGCCCTATATTTGATAGGGAGGAGCTTCGTGAAGCAATGCTGAGGAGAATGCGTGCGAATGATAATGAGGAAAATCCGCCGCTGCCTAATACTTATATTCAAGAACCTGCGGTAACGCAACAGCGTGTGGTAGCTATTATTCGTGAACCTGTTGGTGGAGGAGATGTATATTTAGCGTCGAAGGATCCTGCTTTTCATGCTGTGAGTGCGAAATTAGCTGCGAGTTCTACTCTTCAGACAGTTTCTCCAGATCCAGTTAGAGCAAATTCTTCGTATCACCGGCGTGCGTCACCTGTATTAGCATCTCAACCTAGTACGAGAAATGTGAGAGGAGGAAGGCATGTCTCTCCACCTGCGGGACCATCGCGGGGACGCTCTTCGCTTGAAAGAGAGCGGATTATTTTGGAACGACAGCAAATGCAGAGGGCGATAGATAGAGAGCGAGAAACAGGACGGCCAATTGGACGGGGTGAACGTGGTGAGCGTATTCCGTCCAGAGAACGGGACTTACGTGAGCCTGTACATCACCGTGAAAGAGAGAAACCAACTAGATTTAGTGGACCATCCGTAGAATCCCGTCTTCGCTCTCGTAGTCCTATATCTAGGGTCCTCAGGGAAGATGTAAGAATTAGAAGACGGTCACGATCACACTCTGTTACCCCTCCTCCAATGCCGGAAGAGATAAGAAGACAACTTATAGAACGTCAAAGGAATATAGACTTAAGGACTGCATTAAGTCGCCAGCCAGGAAAATACCTGCCTCCTGTAATTATTATTTATTTACATTTCATTAGTAGAAAATCTAATCATAAAGTAATGCATCTTTACTAAGCGATTTCAAAATTATTTTAATTTAGCATGAAGATCGGGTTAAAGGACGACCTGGTGTTCCTATTCGAGGCGGTGGTGGAGGAAGAGGTCGAGGTGGCTTTCGTTCTGGGGGTCGAGGTATGCCAGGCTTTCAAACGGTTCTATAAGTAAGAACTTAAGAAAACCTAACAAGACCAAGTAGTATCTCTGTCCCCTAAATAACACGCCTAGTCTATTTTTTGTTTTTTTTACTTAGTCTGATGCTGCCTCACATAGTGATTAATCCAAGTTACTTCATCTGCACAGCTTACTTGTGTTTACGACAATAGCAGTTTATTTAAACAGTATATGTAGTTCTGACTTATGAGGTTTAATGCCTTATACTGTTTCTAGTTTATATTCTTTGCACCTGTCCTAATGGAAGCATCTTTGCTTTCTCCAAAGTAGTTTTCGATCTTCGATCTACATTTGAAGATAAGTTTTTCCTAAAATGTTGTCTTTTGGTCTGTGTGCCGTTGTATGAATAGCTCGAGACGATGAACGCCGTGTCTGGGTCCATGACATGTACGAAGGTGATGAGGAACCTAAAAAGGGCAATTGATGATACCTAAGTCCTAAGCTTCCTTTTGAGCTAATCTATAATAGAGAGGATCTTATCGGTATGCTATCGCGTCACGGACTTTTAAACAACTACCTACATGAGTTATGTGTGTCTATTTTACAAGTGGTACCCAGTTACAAGTCTTCAAACTACACAACTCAAATTCAACCTTTATCTCGTTATCAGTAATTCTGTCAGACGAGTGTACACAATTTTACGTGCATGTAATTATCATACTTGTTAGTTCTTTAGTTTAGTGTTAAAACTTCCGCAGATTGGAAGTCTAACCAGATATTTTAATGTATGTGCTTCAAAAATTACATTTTAAGATATATTAATTACTTATATGTTAACGTTTTGAAAAGATAACGTTGTAAAATTGAAATTGTCAGAATTATATTGTAGAAAATGAAGATTTTATTATTTTTAACTTTACATCGCTCTGGTTTTAGTTTTTGAGTATCTTCCGTAGTAGTCTCATACAATATTATATAATTTACAGATTTTTTTGTAAGAGAAAGATAAAAAATAAAAAATAGATCACATTTTTATTCTTAGGAAGAGAACTAAAACTAAAAGAAAAGTTATTATTTTCGTCTGTTATTGTTGATATCGTTAAGCTTTGTTGACTTGCGCCTAACCCTATCCTTGTAATTCTTAGCCATTTGCTCACTAGCCTCCACCGTCAAGCGATACATTCTTTCATTACTGGCCAACACTTCTCGAACCAATTCAGGAATATCTAAACTATCAACCTGAGCAGCCATGCTGGTCACCCCATAGTCATTCCCTGAGAGTGCGCCAGTCATGCTAAAATATGGCGCTCCATAATTTATCATGGGAGGACCTGTCCCACTTGCAGTCGCTCTCTTAGCTTTGGCTGCTTGTAACCCACTAACAGACTTGTATTTAAACAGTTCGGGTAAAAGGATTTCTGTGTAGTCTGGTTCAGAATATGTTACACTCTTATTCTTTTCCAGGGATTCCTTTGCCAACTTTCGTAACCTCTGAGCATCTCGTTCTTCTTTCAGCTTTTCAGAACGGATTCTTTTAACCTCTTTTTCGTACACCTCCCTTTCCAAGATTGTCTGAATGTTTTTCTGGTGTCGTGTTGTGGGTGGATCAAGAGCATGCTCCGGTGGCAAAGACCCTCTTCTCCTGAAAGAACTGGTTGTGCTTGTTGCAACCACCTTATTGGATTTGGACAAGGAAGTCGTTTTACCAGCAACAGATTTGGATTTTCCCGTTGCTTCTGACGATGAGCCTTTCATTGTTTTAGATTTACTAGACAATTTTTTGCTGGAGGACGCTCCAGACGACTTTGAGGCAAGCAGTTTTGAACTTTTCGACGACTTTGTGACAGTATTTGTACTTTGAATAAATGTATTTTCATAGTCGTCGTCATTCTTGAAATTGTCATTATCATCTATCTCTGTATAATTAGATTTTTCACTAATCTTAGACTCAGTCTCATGACGAGTATCCTCCTCCTCTTCCTCTTCCTTAGGGCGCACAAAAATGCTCTGAAGTGGTTCATTTTTGTCCAGCATAGCTTCTTCATATTCCTTAGCAAATGTCTTCTCCTCCGGCGTCATCCCACTAAAATCCTGGGACTCAGGCTCCTCTGAAATTTCCAAGACTTCTTGTAAATTTTCTGCAATTTCACTAAGAACTCCGCTTGCTTCCAGTTCAGTAGCTGTTCGAATCATGCTATCCGTGTTAACTAAGTCTTCAATTTCCTCTGCTTCCTCGTCATCAACTATCACTTCATCAATAGTCTCGTCTCCATCCACAAACTCAGATACTGGCAAGGCAATTTCGTCATCTGACGCTAAGGATCTTACTGGCAAAGACTCCAACACAGTACTTCCAACGTCACTTATCCAGTCCGCAGTATACTCTGGATCCGTTACGTTAGTAAAAATTGGCTTTTTCTTAGACTCCTTTAATTTCTCTGCCTGTGCCTCCTTGTCCGCATAAATCTGCTTGAACGCCTTGTAAGCAGCCTCAGAGATTGTTTCTCCACGAATCAACAAAGCCTTCTCAAACCAATGCGGGTCCTCCCCAGGTTCCTGTTTCATTCTCAAAGCACGGCCAAAACTATTGAACTCATCTCCCTTCTTTAGCCCAAGCGGAGGGCCACCAGTTGAAGAAGACTTTTCCGTGGTAATGATGGATGGGGGTGGGGGAGCGGTAATACGTGGAGCAGTAGTAGTCTTTCTTTCAACAAGTACTTCCTCATCCTCGTAGTCTGCGTCTCCCTCAGAAAAATCAGCAACTGCCCGAGATGGAGTAACTGCAGCGGAAGACTCTAATGGAGTTAGTTTCTCCATGGAGGCAATCTTCATTTTTACCTCTTTATTCTTCCTCCTCGGTGGCACTCTTTTTAAGGTGGACATCGAATGCGCATCCGTATCAGTATCTGAAGAGTACGAGGAACTTCCTCCCGTCCTATCTTCATAGTCAGACACCATAAGGTCGCTCGTATTCATTGAGATGGACATGCTACTACTAGAGACGTGGCTGGGGGCGCTAGACTTGCCCCTTGTCGCTAAACGCTGTGACTGTTGCTCTTCAGAAATGCTTTTGCTTCGAGTGTCATGATCCTCATCCACCGTACTTGTTTTCTTTTGACTCCCCTTTTTCTTCCAATTATTCGCACCCCCTCGCTTGGGTTTAGTAGGGGGCGACCGAACAGACTCCCGAAATGGACCAAAATCTCCTTCATATTTCTTTTGAGATTTATTGCGTGCAGATCTGGAAGCCAAGTTGTTCCTGTTAGACTCTCCTCCCCCAGCGGATGACGACCTGTTGGGGTTGAGTACTTGTGGCTCAGCAATTGCTGACCAGTTGTCTGGCTCTTGAGCCTGCTGTTGAAATAGTAATCGACTGCTTAGGTTATTATTAGCAGTACTTTTATCATCTTTGCCACCTCGAAACTGTTGACTTGTGCGAAGGGCTGCACGAGCTTGACCTAGCACGTCTTGAATACGACGCCGGGTTGAATCTGGAGCTTGTACGTTCCCTTTACTTGGCATGGCGGCTATAGATATTGAAAACTGATGAATGCATAGAGGGGTTTTTATGCAATGAAAACTGAAAATTTACACTTTACCTTTTGGTCAAATTTGAACGTGCAATTTGTAATACCCAAGATTCTGGAAGTACCCTGTGAAATCGTAATTAACCAATATAAAATGTTTGGCAATTATCGCAGTTAACTTTGGAGATATGCATTGAACCCCTACCACTTTTCCCATTAAAACTTACGTTAGATTTATGCTATGTAAATATCTTGTTTTCCCTAAGCATCCGGTTGGGGTTGATTCCAGTTCCAAAGATCCTTTTTACCTATTCCAGCCATACATGTTAAGACCCTACCTACCCTACCCGTTTTGTTGTGTCTAAAGCAGCCCTGACAACGCGTTTGACTGGATGCATTTGCGTTCTCTCTCCTTTCCATACATGGAACACAATTTCTATGAGTCTAGGAAAAACAAACCTGGAGCTTTAGGGGTCGTATGCCACCAGCAAAGCAATATTTTTAATCAGTAATTGCGTACATAAAAGCTTACCCTAACGAAGGAACCTGTAATCAATTATTTGGCTTACTCAAAATGGATTTCCAGGATGAAAGTGGAAACCCTAGTAAGAATCTGAATACATCGTTTAAGGCTACGTTTTCTAGTTGTTAAAAGTATATTTCGTGAATAAAATTTTGAAACATGGTATTTTTTAAACTTTATAGGCACGCAATACACCCACTTCAACATGATGAAGAGTGTGTATGACAAGCTCATTATTCTTGGCTACCGTACAGAATTTTCTAAGCTGGTGAAAATCAAACCTATTCATCAGTACTACTTTGCCATCCCCAAAAATCCGGGGGAGCAGTACTTTAATTTTGTGTCTATTGCGGCATGGCTGATTCAAAAGAGCAAAAGGAATATTTCAATGCCGCAAGAGTCGGATGACCCTAATATGGTTACGATTGGGATTTTGGATCATGCTAGGAACATGGTAGTAATACATACATGCACTTAAAACTCTTATAATATGTGATCAATGTTAATAAACGTAAAAGGCTTTTGCAATAATAATTTGTAGGGTGGCACCATAGACTTTGCTCCGAATCGTGTCAAGTCTGGTTCCGGTCCGGAAGTAGTCTATGTTTTGAATTTTCTTGCTGACCAAGCACTCAAAGCAACAGGACATTCTTGGAAAGAGTAAAATGCATAAAAATGATATATACAATGTCGTAAATTTGATATTGATTCATGATTAACATTTTTTACATCCTTCCTTTTAAAAGATTGGTTTGGATTCCACGAAAGAAAAATAACGAGCAAGAGGAAGACGGAGAGGATATTCCAGCAGAGGATGATGATATTGATAGTTCAAAAATTGATGAGGAAATCGAGAACCTCGTGTCTTCAGATGAGGATGATAATGATGTGGCATGGGTCCAAGGAGATGCCTTAGGAGGACAGGTTAGATATACACTTGTATTTGTTTTATGACGACAAAATGCATAGAACACGCATAAACATGCACGGTAAAGTTTGCTCGTTTTCTTTCAACATTTTCATTATTTATTTGACCACTTCTCATAAATTAAACTCGTGAATGAAGGAAACAGGTGTGTGATGTGAGATTATTCAAATCATGCTCGTATTTTTCAGGATGCCATTCAACAGAAAATGATTAAGTCTGAGACGGACGCTGAGGAATGGAGACTGGAAGTGGAACGAGTGTTACCTCAATTGAAAATCACCGTCAAATCTGGTAATATATGATTGCCTACAAGTAAATACCTACTATATACTATTAACAAGTTTTTTCATAAAACTTTGAAAATACTAAAGACGGACAAGACTGGCGCTGGAGGCAGGAACAAATGAAATCCTACGTTGAGGGGATTAAAGAAGCCATTGATCAAATGGAAAAGCCTTTGGAGAGACTGGTTACTGAAGCAAAGGGTGTCTCTGAAAAAGTGATAAGCCGAGAGAATTTCCTAAATACGCAATTTTCTCGACAACTGGAAGAGCTTCACGAGTCTCAGGTATGTAAAATAAGGTTTTTCATTCTTCACAAAAATTACTAAAGGTATATAGTTTTTGTTTCCTAGTTTTATGGATCTAATTTACAAAATGAATATACAGGTTAAGCTATTACAACTCAAAGAAGTTCATCGTGAGCTGAGTAACAAGGTCGGGGAAAAGAACAAGACGCTGACTCATTTGAACGATGAACTGGATCAAACTCGACGTGAGCTCGAGGAGCGTGGCACGATCATGGCGGATGGAGGTTAGTGTACAATTCGTGCAAGCAAACGATACAAATATTTAATTTTCAATATGATCAGGCATATTCTGATTTGTGTTTTTATTATATACACTTAAGCACCTGTCGTAAAAACACGTAAAGCCCTTAGCTCTCTTAAGAAGGAATTGGGTGATATGGAAGTTGAAATTGGTGTGATGGAACATTGTCTCCTTAAGGCCATGTTGCAAGAACAAATGGTTCTTCGGGATCAGTCCAAGATTTAAATTAATGCATGTTTATCTTTAACTATTGAGTTATTTCAAAATTTTGTTTTTATTACGAAAGCACAGGACAAATTATAGTATTAATATACTGTACTGTTAAGTGCATAGTTGTATTGAAACTTAATAATTTTAAAGATATCTGAAATGTACCTGTATTTGTGTTATGCGACTTTTTCAAGATGAAAATAAAACGCAAACTACAGTTCACAATATTTCACTGACTCATATGAATTACATTACAACTGTACCTAGTATATTCAAGAAAAATACATAAAAAGGCAACAAAATGAAGACGGTATATTATATTCTTATTACTTACAATCACATCGTTAACAAAAATTCATTTGCCAATCAGAGGACTTTATAAGGGAATTTTATAGGGACCCTTAGCTGCAAAACAAAATTATACATATTTTGTTACCGTAATTAATAATACATAATCCAAGTGACCGCGCGTTTCAATCAACAATCGAAAATGACTGTCAAGGTATGCATACAACCTCGACAATGATCAACAGACCAGTGTTGACTGATTTATGAAAAAATCCAATAAAACATTTTCTGTGGCTCATCTCATTTTTGCACAATAGTTCTTAGTGGTTCTTTAACATCTAAAAACAAATCCTTTAATCTCGTTAGATATTATGTCTTCATCATTATCATCAAAAATATAGCCTACTTGACACATAACCCGCTCACCCTGTAATTTCATAACGTTTTATGGGACAGCTAAAATGACAAGTTTCTTTTTTAAACCCCCATACCTAATAAGATGCATAATATAAGGTGTACCTAACAAACCTAACTTCGCTCCACTTGATTCATACACCATCGCCCAATTTACTTATTTGCATAATCACACACCACATCAAGTATTTCTTCTACGTATGTATTTTCATGATGTAGTGGAAATGGAAAATGCTTTTAGAATGTTTTCTTCTATTTCTTTTTGCTTTTTAAAATCCCTTTGCTGAATCTGTGCAGACGAGCAACCTAAATTGTGATATAAAATATCCTAAATGACATTTTACTGTAAAGTAAAAAAGCTTAACGACACGTGTATTACAAATTATAATGCATTTTTGTAAATTGCATGGGTAATTACTAATTATTACACACGAAAAATGGCCCTCTGCCATGTGATAATTCCTATTAATCCTCTTAATTATCCATTACCTACCAAACCACTTGGGTACATAATAGTAGTACGCAAGCAAACTAACTTGAATATTAACTTTTAACTAGGTACATTTGCTTTTAATTTATAACAGATGTACCTTTCTCCGAAAAATGCATGATTACTACCTGGTGTGATGAAAGCATCATTATATGGCATTTCATCATAGTAAAACGAATTCTACAAGGGTTGATGATTTTTTAGGTCACGTCTCAAAGTCTCAAATACATCAAAGAAGTCATATAACAGGAATACAGGTTGGTCTTTGATTTACAGGTATTTATAGACAATGGAATCTGACTGGTTTCTGACTTGATTTTAGGAACAAATTATAATCTGGACAAATAGCACATAGATGTACCGTTGTGTAGCCGGCATTTGTTTTGATCCATATCATGTTCTGGATTTCCAAATACATATCATCAGATAATTGTCCCTTGAGTCTCACCTTGAAAAATGAATATCAAAAATCCGGTTTTCTCACATCCCGGCATGCGGCAAAATTCTAAAATTAGATTATCTTACCCTACCGCATACCTCATTTGTATTGTTCAATACAGTACTTGGCCACTAAAATCAACAAGTCACCATATCTGCTATTCTGTTTCCCTGTTTTGTTTCGAAGTATTGTCTGCATGTATGCTCACATTGCCGAAGTTTACGATATTGACTTGTAACTGCTTCTCGGTTAACCC